>JANRMT010062807.1:13675338-13686012 GCA_026402145.1 Polypterus bichir lapradei
GATTTGGTATAGTAGGCAGGATTAGATAGACAGACAGGATTTGGTATGGTAGGCAAGATTAGATAGACAGGATTTGGTATAGAAGGCAGGATCAGATAGACAGGATTGTGTATGACAGGCAGGATCAGATAGACAGGATTTTGTATGATAGGCAGGAAAATGCTGAGAGATCAGATGGAATCAGTCTTCGAGTTCTTAAGGCCTGTGCTGACCAACTTTGTGGTGTCCTCGGTCACCTGGTCAGCCTGTCCCTAAGGCTTCAGAAAGTGTCACTGCTGTGGAAAACATCTTGCATTGTTCTTGTTCCAAAGAAGGCAGGCAGGCACTTCTTCACCTAATGACTACAGACCAGTGGCACTCACGTCTCACATCATGAAGACCTTTGAGAAGCTGGTCCTGAACTATATGAGTTCTCTTGTGGCAGACCACCCTATCAGACAAAGACTGGAGTGGAGGATGCAATTATCTATCTGCTCCACAAGAGGATATCAAGAGGATTGTGTGTTTTGATTTATCCAGTGCCTTTGATTGCCATCCAGCAATTCCTGTTAAGGGTTAAACTCAGTGATATGCAGCCTGTGGTGCCCTGACGACTGACTATCTGTCATGCAGACCACAGTTCGTGAAACTCAAGGACTGTATGAGCAACATTGGAGCACCAGAAGGAACAGTCTGGTCTGCTTTATTCTGTAAGCCTCAGATTATAACAGCAGGTCATGTCACTTGCAGAAATTCTCAGATGATTCTGCACTTAGCAACAACAACATTTATTTATATAGCACATTTTCATACAAAAAAAATGTAGCTCAAAGTGCTTTACAAAATGAAGAATAGAAAAATAGAAGACACAGTAAAAAATAAAAATAAGTCAACATTAATTAACATAGAATAAGTAAGGTCCGATGGCCAAGGTGAACAGAAAAAAAAAAAAAAAAAAACTCCAGAGGCTGGAAAGAAAAAAAAAAATCTGTAGGGATTCCAGACCAAGAGACCGCCCAGTCCCCTCTGGGCAACTTGGATTGGATAATGAATGGATGGATATTTCTCATTTATTTTAGTGAAAGACGACCATTCTTCAGCAAACAGGGATTTGTTTCTAACCCTTCTTACTAATTTTTTATAAGGGGTGCCAATAATAGTGGATGGCACTGCAATTGTACTATCCTGCGAACTTGTACAAAGTTTTTCTTTTTGTTAACTTATGTTATTTGTATGTGATGTTGTGTTCTGTTTTAAGCAGCTCCACATCTACCAAGTCAAATTCCTGTACATTAAGTAGTGGCAAATAAAAGGGATTCTGATTTACTAGAAGAAAATGAATACTCCCAAAAATTAAGAATATTTCTGGATGTCAAATGGAGAAATACTCCCATCTACTGTGCAGAAGGAGAATTACGCTTAAAGTTTAATTGTGCCTGCATTCTCGGTTTGAGTATCCCTGCCAGTCTGCATATTCTCTCCGTCTCTGTTTAATCCTCTCCAGGTGCTCCAAAAGTCATCCCAAATTTATGCACCTGCCTGATTTGGTTTGAACAATTATTGCACACTTTCTGTAAATCCAATAAACTTCATTTCACTTCTCAAATATCACTGTGTGTGTCTCCTATAGGATATATTTAACTGACATTTTTTATCGTAACAACCGACGATTTATACAGGAAAATAATGACTATTAACAAGGTTGCCCAAACTTTTGCATCCCACTGTACATGAGGCCCCAGGTGCTCCAAAAGTCATCCCAAAGGTGTGCAGGTTAGACTGAGTGGGGACTCTAAATTAACCCAGCATCACTGGGCGTGAGTGAATGTGTGGGTTTAAAAAATAAAAAATAAAAAGTACCTAACAGTCATATCAAAAATGACACTAAGTCACAGAAAGTGTAGAACCCAAACCTCAACTAAACACAACATACTGAAATATGTAAGTTCCATTCGGCCACACGATTTGAAGACACTCAAGAGGATGCAAGACGGGACAGCGTGCCATAGTGGACAAATAAATAAGAACACAAGGCATTCGAAAACCAACTTTGCACTTAGACCAGCAGTTCTCAAACTTACCCCCACGGCCCACCATGTAAGATGAAGGTCATCACTGGCAATCCCCCCGTTGTAATTTCTTTTGACAAGTGTGTTGTAGGTGCGAAACAACGTGTGGCTACGGCAGAAACTTACGCATGCCCAGTCCTTGTCGTTTCCCATTAATCCACTCCGCTGTTGTGTAATTCAAACAACGTTTATTTTCCACCTTATATATTTCCACAGTTATAAATTAAACTCAAGGTAGACACGGTAAGAACACTGCATGTTTCCACTGCCCAGTAATCCACTCACAAAACTTACAATAACTCCCGCTACCCAGCACCCCTTCTTAAAGTAACGATACCCCATTAAAACTGAATAATCATCCAGCCCTATTCTTAACATATAAACTAATCTTGAACTACAAAAAAATAAATGTAACAACTTCAAATTAACTGAGCATAAAATTGTTAATAGGGGACTTGGCTCATACATGTGTGTCTATCAAAGCCGTGCTTGACAAATACAAGCAGCTGAGCAAACCCATATCGGCCGATTCTTCTGATTTCTCAATTCGTCAAACGTTCATGTCGGGTGGCAGGTCATCAATGCACAGCCCAAAAACACACAAAGCGGGACTTAATTCAAGCAGACAATGAAACTTAATCCCCATGCAGGACTTTACTCATTTCAGTTACCGCTCGCACTTGTACGAGGCGTTTTGCACCGATCTATTAAATATGCGGTTTGTTGCAGTAATTATTTACTGAACGTGTACGATGCATTTTGCTAAATGTCTGTTAAGTGTAATCGATTTTGAAATGACATAGGTGAGGAATTCTGAGCACAAACCACTCGGCAGATGAGCATGGCTGGATTAGGGTGGGTGCTATTGATGCTGCAGCATTAGGCCCAGATGAAAACAGACGAGAATTTTCCGGAAGCTGAACAGTTTTCCTTTGCTATATTAACCTCAAAATAATTCTTAGAATGAAATTTGGAGTTTAGACACAGAGTTACTTATTATAGAGTTACTATTGTTCTTTGCGCTGTGACGTAACTATAACGTCGTTGTGTTTATTGTTAACCGAAGATTTCAAGTTAATGCTATCAATTTTACGTTAAACAGTTTACTTGCAATATCTTGGGGATTCTTGCCACTTTATCATTGTTCGGTAAGTGGCACGTAGTAAATTTTTCACTTTGAAAGTTAGTTGTATACAGTAAAAATCGATGGCTATTTAAATGGTTATCTGTAAAGGTAAAACTAAAAGCCGGCCCGCGGGCCCGGCGTGGATGTTTAGAATTAGCAGAGTTCGCAGAGCTTACCATGCACAGGCATCGTTGTCATCGTTGAATCTTTCTCAGACATTTCCAAACGTCGAGATTGGGTTGCGCATCTAACTGTGCATGATGGTGTCCAATGCCTCCGGCGAGCGGAGCTTCTCAATGTTGGGAATAGTCAAAGGAGAGCTGCGGTCCTCAATGGGGCAGGAAAGGCTAAGCACGCTGGCGCTTATGAGCATTGAGCTGCTGCGCAGCCTTGACTTCACTGACACGATCGAAGAATTCGCGCTTGCTAGGACTCGAAAAACAGCAATATAAGTAAGCAGCACTAGCGCAGTAGTTACGGTGAACATGTGCCTAGGTTAAGTTGATCTGGTTTAGCCTTTTCTGCATTAAGTGCACTTTTCAGACAATTGCTATTGAATGTTGATGTTACATAATTTGATGTTAATTTCGAGTTGTTACGATACTACGTCGTTATTATTCATGTTCAATATAGGCTGGCTGGTTGCGTCGAAAGCAATAAAGGCTCCTTGGTCGGTCTGAGTGCGCATGTACGGCGAGTGCAAATACAAATGCACCAATGCCGAGAAAAAATAGGCCTCTTTTTGCGCTGCAGCATCAGGCCCAAATTCGTCTTAATCCGGCCCTGCAGATGAGAGACTCACCTTGAAAAAGCAAGACAGCTTAAAGTCACACCTGCAGGAAATCAGCTTGACGTCTGGGCTTCTCACTTTCTTTTCCGTTAAGTGTGTTTGTTTGTCCTTCGCCTTCCGTTTACCATCACCTTCTGGTGCATACCATTCCAATCGATCTATCCGATTTGTCACTTAATGGTGACATGGAAACATTATCTCAAATTTTTTGTTTAACATGAGCCACTTTTCTATCTTGATTACGGAGTGTATATAAAAAGGAGGTACTTGTGTACTGCACGGACCCTTTTCTATTATCGTGATGCAAATGGGATTTTCGTTTTTAACATTAGGCACCCAAAAGGGAGAATAACATTCTGGACATATAGTTAACTATGCTCCACCCCCATTAACTTTAAGGTTATTATTTGTGGTTGGGTAAGTCAGTCTAATAATTTAAACTCCAAAAATTAAGCAACCGGGTCGCCTCCCCCACGGAGCCCAACACTAGAATGGGTAGGAACTGCCGTCCGTTTAGTACACAAGTACCGAAAAGGATTTTTGGAGCTAAACGAGGATGCCTATGTAACGAAATGAACGACTATAACGAACGTCACGCCGCTGACAGTACAAAACGGCAGAATAAAGCTGATCAAGTGACGGGCGCTATTGAAGTCCTGCCTGCCGTCAGCTTTTACAGGGTAGTCGAGCCGCTACAGGCGCCGCCACATTAGAGACCCACAAATTCAGACCGCAAGTTCAAGACGTCTTGATTGTGTATTTTAAATAAAAAGCGCTACGTTTTTTGAGCACTCGTTAATGCATTGCAAAGCAGAAAAATTCCTAATATTTTAAGTTACGAGCATGCGCCCCTCCACTTTGATAATCCCCCAAACCGCCCGGTTAAAGCCACCCCCGTCCCCGTGACATGTTCGTCGGTGCTCTGTCCTTATTGTAATCGCTACTTGGTAGAAGTTTCTTTTTTAGCGTGAATCCATCTGCATGCCAATCTCGGGCTGAATGGCGAGCACGGACGGACGGACGGATGGCAGCACTGGGAGACTCAGCCGGCGTGAACGTAAACAGGGCAGTGGAAGTAAAAGTGAGTGGCGGACTTTGTCGTTCTCCCTTTGCTCTCCTGCTTTTAAAGTCATTCTCTGTGTATTTATCGCCTCCCACACCGCCCTGATTTTCTGTCCTCCGGTCCACTTTCCTTTCCTCTTATCTCCCACCCGATATTTCCTTCCCCGACTCGATGCCGCCGTTGCTTACTGTCATTCCTTCCTTTCACAGCACGTTCTCTTCTTTGTTTCTCTCTCCTTCTGCTCCCATTTGACTCTGAAGTGCACGCACGAAGTCTCGCAGGACAGTCGGCACAGCCCGCCAGAGGAATTAAACAAAGAGAAACCAATCGAGTCATCAAAGAGCGACTCGAAGGAAAGTTGTTGGGGAA
Organism: Polypterus bichir lapradei; assembly: GCA_026402145.1. NCBI lineage: Eukaryota > Metazoa > Chordata > Cladistia > Polypteriformes > Polypteridae > Polypterus > Polypterus bichir. The sequence continues at coordinate 13,680,735 of JANRMT010062807.1, forward strand.
ATCGGGTGAACACTGCCATCTACTGAACAGAGAGAGAATTTTTTATAAAGGATTCCGTTTTGTTTTTCGTGGCTTCTGTAGCGCAGAGGCTAGAAGATGCCCGAAGCAAACTCCTTGATTGTATGCCCCCTTCTGTCAAAGTGAACGGTAAAGAATACATATGAATATGATAAAGAACGGCGTGTTAAATAAGAAATAAAAATTTTATTGAAATTAAATATTCATTTAAAGTTGTATCCCCAAATTAGATCTCCTCTCCGAAAACAATTGCACTACTTCATTTTTTACATCATCTGTGAGGAATTCTTTTTCAAAGCAGATTAAAGCCAGGTTGGTCAGATGCTCTTGTGACATGGAAGATCTCAGGTGAGTTTTTATTCATTTCAATTTTGAAAATGATCTTTCACAACTTGCGATTGAAAAAGCGATAGTATCTGTACGCAACGTAAATCGTGGGAAAGACATCCCTTGTAAACTGGAGAGCATTCTTAGGATCAGAGGGGAGCTATATTCCCCCCAGCTGGAAGGAGCATCACAAAGTCAATGATTTCGTCATGTAATTGAATTGCTGTCACATCATTATTATAGTAATCTGCAAAGGCTGAGCATTCCATGTTTAATCTCTCTCTTTCTTTTTCGTATTTAATTGTGCCTGAATGCAAATCCAGAAAGAAATGAAAAGCAGTTTCGAAGGTCTCGAAGTCAAACACTGCCGTCTTCAATTTCCCTGTTCAGTCGGTTCTTAATCTCTCCCATAACTCTATTCATTTCTTGCTGTGCCGACAGTCCAGTATATCCTGCTGATTCTCCCGGCATTATTCTTCTTCTCCTTGTTCGGGCGATTGGTATTTCCTAATTAATTTTGAAACGGGGCTCTCCTAGAGAGCAACACTCTTTGGATTGGATGCACCCCCAGATATGGATGCCCGGGTCCGCTGCACCTATCATCATGAAAAGTAAAATAATAATAATAATAATAATAATAATAATAATTCATTAATTCATTAATTTAATTATTTATTTAATTCATTCATTCATTCATTAATTTAATTAATAATGACAACATAAAATAAATTTGTCCACTGGTCTGTGCTTTACAGGGCAGGGACAAGGGTGAGGCAAACAAGGCACTTGCCTCGGGTGAACAATGGGAAACTGATGAAAAATAAAAAAAATAATAAATTTCAAATAAAAAAAAAGAAAAAAGCCAAATGTATGTTGCAATGTTCGTCAAATACCTTAAGCAAACTGACGATTTGCATCGGACTCTCTTGCTCCATACACTTGTTTCCTCATAAGATATAAAGTGTAATAGATATTTTAATATCACAACTTAGATGGATATATGAAAAACTATATGGGATTTCATCTGATTTTGAATTTTTAATAGGTGAAAAATTAAAGTCGATGGATACAGAAAATTTTTAAAAAGCAGATTCTGATTAATCCCTTAAATATCTAAACAATATAAATTCTGTAGAATTCTTATTAGAAATAAACAGTTTCAAAAATCAATAGTTAATTCCAGATCTTTTAGAAGTTTAGATCTTTTAAAAATGATTCATGAATATAGTTTACTTCAGTCCTATCCAAATTTAGAAGTTCTATTGAGAATATTTGTAACACTATGCTTACTGTGCTTCTGGTGAAAAAAGCTATAGTAAACTAAAAATGATCAAAACATATTTAAGATTGTCACTTGCCCAAGAAATCAATCAAGAAGTCAAATATGGCAATTTTATCAATTGAACAGGAATTGACAAAATAATTGATGAATTTGCTTCACTAAAAGCAAGAAAAGTAAAACTTTAAAAAAAGATTTTATATTGGGAATTTATTTAATTCATTGTAATTATATTAAATTTTGTTTTGTCTAAACAATTATTGATATTATTTTGTCAGTTATTATCCAGCCCGCTATATCCTAACACACGCAGGGGTCTGCTGGAGCCAATCTCAGCCAGCAGGCAGGAACAAACCCTGGGCAGGGCACACACACAGCACAATTTAGGATCGCCAATACACCTAACCTGCATGTCTTTGGAAGGAAACCCACGCAGACACGGGGAGAACATGCAAACTCCACACAGGGAGGACCCGGGAAGCGAACCACAGGTCTCCTTACTGCAAGGCAGCAGCGCTACCACTGCGCCACCGTACCACCCTATTATGTTGTCTCTATTATTAACCTAAATTACTGAAAAATCTGTACTATTCTAATCCATCTCATGTGTAATACTTATTTTGTTTTTATTTTGTTAAGGTTGGCGTGATTTTGTTTTTAATATGTGCAATTTTATTTTCCTATTACTATTGTACTATTACTGCATTCTGTGATTTTTTTATTTAATAATTAATAATACATTTTTTTGAGAACAAAATAAATTTATTTTTTATTCGATACTTATTAGTAAAAAAAAAACTATATACATAAGGGTGCAAATTTTTACTCCTGCCTCAGGTGAAAATGCCTCTGGGCCTGGCTCTGGTGCTATAAATTTGTTTTCTGTATGATTCCAATAATTTTGATCACTTAAATAGTTAAAATCGATGAATTTATGAATTTCCTGTTCCAATACAGGAGAGAAACGCGAGGTGCGGCAGCAACGAGTCTCACCTCACCTCGGACTGTGCTCTCCCTCACAGTGATGCAGACAGTACCGTGCCGGCCTGAAGGGGGCGCATGTGAGCTCAACAGGTGCTCGTCGCTGCTGTTCTTCTACGCAGAGGCGCCGATAAGTTGGCGACATCAGAAAGTCAAGTGCACTGCAGCGGGCCGTTTATCTTTATTTTTTGTTCCGACTGCCTGCCAAAATGCATGGAAGATTAAGACTTTTAAAAACTAAAGGAAAATAAGGAGGACTTTTACATGAAAGTAACGGAGATTTTCGTGGAGAAAGATAGGCGCATGGACTAAAGGTAAAGCAATCGGTTTTCAAATTTATAAAAAATGGGATCGGACAAAGAAAAAAAAACAATCCTATATTTAAAAACTAAAATTTTACCTTAAATAAAATATTCTTTTGTTTTTCTTGTTATCGTGTCTGTATTAAAATTGATTAAAACTTCAGAATTAAAAGCTTTTACAAACAACCAAATATTTCAATAAAGGTCAAAATTTACATCCTTTTTTTTTTCTGTACACCACTCAGTACTTTCATTTGTACTGAATGAGTGTGAATTGTGGAATTGTAACGGCAAATTTTTGAACACATGGAGGGGGACGAGCAATTGCGCTCTCTCTGCTGTCTCTTTCTCGCTGCTTTAAATGTCACGTTCTTTCTCAGCCAAATATGAACTTTAGCTATGTGTGTGTAAAGAATGCTGATGAGTTAAGAAACATAACCAGTAGTTAATGCGCATGTTGCCAACTGAATAGTGAAGAAGGTACTCTTTTGGGTTCACATATTTGTAAATCTGACTCTGAAGGAGTCACCAGCCATGAACCTCACCGCATGTCCCTGAATGTCCACTGCTGTACTGATGCAGATTTAGCATACCTGCTGTGAATGATATTTTTTGAACAGTCTTCAACACACGTAGGTAATACTTGAGCAGATGTCAAAAGATTTTTTTATAATTTTTATTTTTTTTAGGGTATGAAAATCAGTGCCTGACACGCATGACTGCTACTCTTATTGTGTTATTATAGCCTATCACAGGTCCAGGCTTAGCGGCTCCCAAATTTCCCCTGACACAAACCTGGACAGTTGCTTCATTGTGAGCAGTGCTGAAGAGGCAGACATCTTTTCTGTCCTTCCACTTCCTGGCATCCCTATCAAGAAAAGAAAGAAGTGTTCTTGAGAGAGCTTACCAAGACAAACTTGGACAGAGGAACTCTAAGGGACCTGCATAGATTGTCCTTCCACAGCCACTATCCACGCAGACTGTCCTGACTTTGGCTTAATAAGAAATTCAGAAGATTTATTAGTGGACCAAGTGGTCCCATTATGGACCAGAAATGAAGTGATTTGGGCTTCATCATCTAAGACCAGTAGACAAAGAATTAAAGGGAGTATAAGAGACATTTGTACCCGCTATATCCTATGGTTATTATGAGAGATTGACTGAGGGGAAAAGCAGCTTGTAGCTGGCCAGGATATTAGGGTCCAGCCTGCAGCCAGTTTGCTTTCTGTCTCTGAGGGGTGACCTGGAAGCCAAACTATTTTTGAGAACTTGCATTATTTATGTATCTGTTGTACCATGTAATAAGAGTGTGTAATGCAAATCATCAGCATTATATTCCCACCCAATGTTGGCAGTTACAGCTCCGGGGGATGACGCCCTTTCCTCCCAAAGCATTATGGGGTGTTGGGGGGAAAAAAACGGTTCTCCTCAACCGGCCGAATAATCGAGAAGGGTATTGCTACAGGCCAGAGACATTATGGGTGGATCTCGAGGCGGGAGAGGAATTATGAGTAAACAATTCGACGATGAAGGACGAACGCGAACGCAGCAGATTCGCTTTGATTAACACTCTGACGAAATTTGCTCATTAACACTACTGAGAAGTAAAGTATTGTAGCGTCCCAGCCAGGTCGAAGCCCTTTTTTTGGAGTTACTGCTGGGTCCGATTGAGGGAGGGCGCAGTACAGCGCTGGTATGATTGATGCAATAAGTAGGGGCGGGACCTGGGACGGGAGGAGGGTCGAGAGGTAGGATGGAGAAGGGGCTAGAACAGGGGTGCCCAATGCGTCGATCGCGATCGACCGGTAGATCGCAAAGGTAGTGCAGGTAGATCGCGTTGCAAAAAAAAAAAAAAAAAAAAATTAAACGTTAGTCTATATCCTCTCTATGCCATTTGCCACTTGATTGACATACAGGACAGTATGAGATTTCTTCTCTTCTAACACACTGGTCATCCCGCTCGCACGATCAAACGCGCGAGCTACTGCAAAACTCCGGCTGTGATCTAGTTAGCCTTCCAATTTATATCGACTAAAGAAGGGATTTAAAAAAAATTGTTTAAGGAGGGTATGGGCTGGATGTGGAATTGGAAGAGGATTTTTTTTTTCTCACAATGACACAATCGAAGTGCGTTTGTCTGACATTCGAGGTTCGATCCCCGATGAGGGGTGCAGTGAGTGTGTACGCCTGATGAGCCCAAAATAGGGCCAAACACTTGTAGCGTACTCTTTGCATTATTTGACAGTTACCTATGTAAAATTCTATGCTTCTCGCAACTGAGAAGGCACGCGTAGCGCATGTCTGCCAACTAGCAGACCAACCACACGAGTTACCTGGTAGGTAACCACCCATACAATCAGATTGTGATTCA
>JANRMT010062807.1:13692192-13706781 GCA_026402145.1 Polypterus bichir lapradei
GATTATTAGTTGTTTTACTTTTTATGATGACAGGTGAGGCTCTGACCGCACATCCCTGGGATGTTTGTACTCTGTTTAATAGACACAGCCTGTAAATTATTGGGATATTGCATTAAATCTTTAAGAAATGTTAAGTATTAATCCTTCTATGTAAAAGCCGTCGGGATTGTCCTTCTGTCCCGTGAGTGCTACGCAGGCGCGGAGTTTCACACACGCCCCGTCCATTTTGCAATGCACGATGGGATTTGTAGTTTCGTTTTTCCATGTAAAAGATGATTTTCTACTCCAGACTGTGCGAGTAGCACGGAGTTTCATACACGCCCCGTCCATTTTGCAATGCACGATGGGATTTGTAGTTACGTTTTCCAAGGTAAAAGATGATTTTCTACTCCAGACTGTGCGATATCTTCTTCTTCTTTCTTACTATATAAAAGCGGTCGGGATTGTCCTTCTGTCCCCATTGTTCCCTTGCTTTTGTGCGCGATGCGCTGGAAAAACAGACAAAATTATGTCTCTGAAAATAATTAATGTTGATGGAGTACAAATGCCTCACCGCGTAGTAAATATCAGGGGGGTTCAAAAGGGCGACCTCAATATAGAAAAAAAGTTTAAATTTCATCACAAAAATAACAGAAACTACGAGTATTAAAGTAATACCGCTCAAATGCAATATAACCAAATTAATGAGTTTGTATAAGATATCAAATTGATCTACATATTGAATTAAAAGGCGGGTCAGCCTAGTAAGGATATAAACCTGTTACGTTGCCCCATTGAGGTTGTAATTGCAAATACCTTACGTTGAGAGGGTGTAGCTATAGTGCCATCTATTGGACATTTTCTGTATTGCATAGTGAAACAGCATTCTGTACTCAATGCTTTATTTTGTTGTTTGTCTCGTTAAAACCACACACAGACCTACTTAAACCTACCTGTTCACTTGTTCTACCTCATGTGTGTTTCTGGCATTTCAAAATTAAAGCAATGTTCCTGCAATGGTTGGATTAGTCCCTGTGTTCTAAGCGACCCACGACAGTGACTACGGCAAACTGCAACTCTGCCTTCTCAAGTTCCTTTCCAATAGAGAGAATTTATTTTGACTTAGAAAAAGTGTGTGATAACATCCCAACTAAAAGAAGGGTGTGCTGTGTAGATGGTTGCCGAATTGGCTAAAAACACAGGAAGCAGTGGGTGATGGTGCGAGGAAACCTCATCAGAATCGGGTGAAGTAAAGGGAGGTGTCCAGCAGAGGCCAGTACTAGGGCTGCTGATACTGCCGAGACCTCATCTGGAGAACTGTGTGCAGGTTTGGTCTCGAAACTACAAAGACCTAGAGCTGGAAGAAGTCAAGTCAACTGATTCCAGGACTGCAGGAAAATATGAAAGGAGTTGATCCCTTTCAGTTTAAGCAACAGTGATTAAGAGGACACCCGACTTCTTCTTTCAGTTGCTCCCGTTAGGGGATGCGACAGAGAATCATCTTCTTCCATATCATTCGGTCCTCATCATCTTGCTCTGTCACACCCATCACCTGCATGTCCCCTCTCACCACATCCATAAACCTCCTCTCAGGCCTTCCTCTTCTCCTCTTCCCTGACAGCTCTATCCTTAGCACCCTTCTCCCAATATACTCGGCACCTCTCCTCTGCACATGTCCAAACCAACACAATCTCACCTCTCTGACTTTGTCTCCCAAGCGTCCAACTTGAGCTGACCCTCCAATATCCTCATTTCTAATCCTGTCCATGCTCGTCACACCCAATGCAAATCTTAGCATCTTTAACTCTGCCACCTCCAGCTTTCTGGTCAGTGCCACCGTCTCCCAGCCGTCCAACTTGACTGACTGAAGTGTTTAAAATTATGAAAGGAATTAGCGCAGTGGATTGAGACGGTGACTTTAAAATGAGTTCAACAAGAACACGGGGACACGGTTGGAAACCACACCAACTTTACAAAGTTTGTCATCACACAGAGAACCACAGACACGTGGAATACGTGACCAACTAGTGTGGTGGAAAGTAGGACTTCAGGGTCCTTCAAAACTCAACTTGATGTTACTTTGGATAGGATCGGTGAGCTTTGTAGGGTTGAATGGTCTGTTCTCATCTAAATATTTCTAATGTTCTTAAAAAAAAAGGGGGGGGGGCACACAATCCTCTTTTACTTTAAGAAAAAAAGTTTCTGGTTACATGTCTCAGCTGGCAGTATTCTGACTACAAGTGTAGCTGCTATTATCAAAGGTTTCCAAAAATGTTACAGTCTCAGCTTGCTTCATAGAATGAGTCCATGAGTGCGACGTGTGCAAAAAAACTCCACAGTCCAAGTATCGTCACTTGAAACGTTTTAATTAAATTCACAGCAAAAACAGTTCACACAGACTAGTTACATGTCCTGTTTTGTGTCTGTTTGTTACCGCATGTGTACATGCATACACAACTGTGACAGATAGGGGGCAGTATCGTTCCCTTGAACCCCTGTCCAAGAATCCAGACACCAGGAAAAAGTCCAATAGTTGACTTTATTTTTATGCCACAGTGCACAAAGCACCCTCTCCACCATTATACTCATTAACAAACACAATAACTACAATAATACAATCCTCCACTCCCAGACGCGTTGCCACCCTTCCACCCAACTCAGCTCACCGTCTGGGAGCTCCCACAGTCCTTTTATACACCCTGACCTGGAAGTGTTCCCAATCCCCAGTCCATGTGATTCTTTATCACTTCCGGGTCAGGTACAAGTCTTTTTCTTCACCCCGGAAGCACGTCACTTCTGTTGTCCCTCTTCCTATGACGCACTTCCGGGTTATAGGGCACAAATGATTCTTCGGTCCTCCCTGCAGCTCCCTCTTGTGGCCCCTGTGGTAAAAACTACATAGTCCATGACTCCCTGCTGGTCTTCAGGGCACCTCCATACTGCAAGGGAGGGCTCCACCTGGCGGCCTGGGGGTATTGGCCGGGATGACAAGCCGGCCAAAGACCAAACAACATACATGACATACAATCATTTGGTCAGAAAAACATACGCCATGGCATCCTTCTATTTGCAGGAAAATCTAACAACCCATCATTCTAGCAGACAGACCATGACCATAACTAACTAATTAACATTCTGTTATTACAAATATAGCTGAGAGAGTTCTATAAGATGTTATCTTATAGGGTAAAAGATTACACCATTCTCGTAGTAACTTTGTAAAACTTGTACTCTATTCAGATTATCAAACATTTGTGTGAATTTACCATTAGTATTCTAATTTTGGCTTTTACATCCAGAGTGAATCCTCATGTGACGCAGAAGGTTGCTGTTGTCAGTGAATTGTTTGCCACATTCAGCACAGCCATAAGGCTTTTCTCCAGTATGGATTCTTTTGTGTTTTTGGAGAACGCTACTGTAGGAGAACTGTTTTCCACAATCAGAACAGCAATATGGCTTCTCTCCTGTGTGAATTCTTAAGTGGGTCTGAAGACTGTTCTTAAGGGGAAATCGTTTGCCACATTCAGTGCAGTAGTACGGCTTTTCTCCAGAATGGATTCTTGTGTGCTTCTGAAGATGGCTGCTATCAGCAAATCTTTTTCCACATTCAGTACACCCATAGGGTTTTTCTCCAGTGTGGATTCTCGTGTGTCTTTGGAGACTGTAACTGTTGGAAAATCGCTTGCCACATTCAGAGCAGCAATGAGGTTTTTCGCCAGTGTGAATTCTTATGTGTAATTGAAGGTTGCTGTTATGGAGGAATCGTTTGCCACATATGGAACAGCAATATGGCTTTGGTGTTGTATGACTCGTACTGTGATCTTTACAGTCAGATTTGTTTTCATACGTATTTCCACCCTGTTGGCAGGCGTGCAAATCCTCTTCATCTGGATTATGTAGTTGTTGATCAGTGTGGACAGCTTCTGTTAATCTGGCAGCAGGAAGACAAATATACTTCAGAGAGGCTGGGGTCAAATTCTCTGTTCCGTCCTGGGAATCTGCAATTGCATATTCAAATAAATAAAGAACAAATGATAAAATTAGATGGGTAGCACATCAAATAATAATAATAATAATAATAATAATAATAATAATAATTCTTTGCATTTTCAGTAATATGAAAAAGTTTGGGAACCACTCTCAGCCTGCATAATAATTGATTCTCCTTTCAACAAAAAAGATAACAGTGGTCTGTCTTTTATTTCCTGTGAATATCTGTGTTTTCCAAACAAAGATTTTTCGTGAAGCAGTATTGAGTTGTATGAAATTAAATCAAATGTGAAAAACTGGCTGTGCACAAATGTGGGTCCCCTTGTCATTTTGCTGATTTGAATGCATGTCACTGCTCAATGCTGATTACTTACAACACCAAACTGGTTGGATGAGCTCATTAAGCCTTGAACTTCATAGACAGGGGTGTCCAATGTGATGGGCGACCGGGTCCCATGCCCGGCCAAGACGCCCCTTCTACTTATGTTCCGGGGGAGCAATCATGGGCTCCTCAGTACCTCCCCCGGTACACTTGGTAGCAGCCTCCCTGGCTGACAATGGCACCTCAGTTTCACGCAGGGTTCCATGGGAGATGGTGTTCTCCACAACCCTGTGGGGATCTGGGGTGGCCGCCAGGGGGTGCTGCATGGATCCCGGAGCCAACCTGGACAACCCTACAGCTCCACCAGGAAATGCAATTAGGAACAGTTGATCCAGCACCTGGAGCACTTCTGGGTGGGCTATAAAAAAGACCAGCAACTACCACTCAGGGCCAGAATCGGGAGGAAGAGGTTGCTAGAGGAGAAGTGGTGGTGCGAGAAGGGCTTGTTTTGGGTTGTGCTAAGTGCTTTTGGGACTGTGTATTGCATGTGGGGTTCACGGGGAAGACATGCCCCACAGGTGAAGAAAATAAACCTTATTTTGATTTGTATAAGTGCCTCCGTGCGAGTCTGTGCCGGGTCGGGCGCAAGAAGGTGCTATTGTTACACCAATCATGAGTGGTAAAAGGTATTTAAGGTGGTCAATTGCAAGTTTGATTCTCCTCTGAAGAGTGACAGCCAGCATGGGATCCTCAAAGCAACTCTCCAAAGATCTGAAAACAAAGATTGTTCAGTCTCATTTCCCAAAAATTGTTATAATATGTTTCTGTAGTATGTACATAATGTTAAGTAGGAACCAATCATTGTGAAAGCATGTGTTGCAGGCTGGGGTACTTTTATGGGTACGTTTGTCCTTATTTCCAGCAGGTGCGTATTGGGCTTGAGGAGCTCTGTTTATTTCTTTGTTTAAAAATCTTTTGTTTGTTTGAATTGTTTTCCCTGCTCTTTAAGAGAACAGAAAAATTGTATAGAAGCACCCCAGAAAGTTGTGCAAGAGCCTCATTTTATGTTACGATTGCTTTCTTTTTTATTTTCCTTTGCTCTCTCAGCTACTGCTGTTTATATAGTCTTATAGAGTATATTGGTTATAGTTAGCTCTCTATGTGAAACATTATGTAACATTTCTTTTAACATTTTTGTAGTACTTAAATAATCGTAATGTCTATTAGCTCATTTATTTTGCATTAAGCTTATTTTAGGAGGCGTGTATTTAGCTTGCTAGAGGAGAATTAAAGTAGAAGTATCCCAGAAAGTTTCCTTTTTTATTTCCTTTTGCTCTCTCAGAAGGTGCACTTGGCTTACGGGAGTAAATAAAGTGGTTGAGTTTCTCAGAAACAACGGGCGTATGGTCTATTACTGTCTGCCGTGGAAAGAAGAAAGGAGGGAGTAAAAAGGTTACAACGGCACTGCGGCCATGTGGCACGATTACCCGAGGGTGATTCAGCTCGCAGGACCCTCATTGTTGAGGCCAAGGAAACGCCCACTTAACACCTGGCTGAGGCAGAAAAAGGATCATTTCCGGAAGTTGGGAGTGGACCGCGTGTCTGCCTGGGGGAGATGCCAACCAGGATCTCAAGCTGTTTTGTCGTGTGGTGGGTGTGGCAATGCGCTGTATCAGTACCTGCTCCCCAACCCGACCCATAACCTGAGCACTTCACTATTAAAAATCACTGCTTTATACTGGAAAATGCAGCAAGCTGAGCAGCTGGTCTGTCTTCAAATTCGATCAAAGAGACATATGCAACATCGGAATGTATAAATGCGACCAATTTCACTTCCTTTTTCATTTGATCACATTACTTACTTAACCCAGCATTCCCAGATGGCTGCTGCCCTGCTCCTTCTCTCCCATTTCCCTCACCGACTGCCTCCTCAAACTCGGGTTTCAATTTCAGAGAATCCTGCTGGGCTCCCAGTTGTCTTGTATTTGTGAGCTGGGGCTGTAAACCATAATGAGATTCTCCACAGATATGCTGCTTGAAGATGTTCCCATTTTTACGTTTGTGCAGATCAAGGCGAACCGACAAATTCTTTGAATCCTCGACTTTTACGTCAACAGTCTCTCCCTCGGGCGCCTCCTCCTCCTCTTTTTTAAAGACCGAAATTCTTTCCTCACAGTCCTCCAGCTTCACACACAAATCTGCAGGTGCAGCCCACTTACAGTCCTCTTCTTTAAAGTCTGTCAATCCGTTGGCGTTATTTTTGACTGCGGCCATCCTCCGTGGAAAACTCTTCTCTCCTGAGACTCCCTTCTCACATGGCCATTAGACACCTTATTGCATGGCCATGTGAACTTGGGCTCCTTCTTATCTGTCAAAAAAAAAAAATGATAAAACTACTTCATTAAGTCATCAGACGTGTCCCTGAAATGTGATCAGGTTAACTTCCAGTTTTTACCTAAAACAGAAAACTACTGACTAAGCTTTCTACGAGAGATTTTGAAATGCTGCAAACCCTCCAGGTCAGCCTAAGAAGCTCGAAACAGATTTGTAGCGTACAAGTACTTGACACAAAGACAAAGTCCAGCCGATTGAGAAAAGACCAATAGGAAGGTTAGGAGAAACGCTTCAAAACCTTTTCTTATTTCTCACTTTGAAGCCTTTCACACTGGCAGCATGGGTCTAGTTGAAGACGGCCAAAATGCAATAGTGAAAGATCCAAACACTGGGCTTGACATAAACTAACACCACCGTTTCAAAGAGATCTGGCCTGTGCTGTATTAATGTTTTAATTTGGGAAAATGGTTCAAGGGATTAAAACATAAGTAGGCAAGAATCAGAGAGAGAAGGTCCGATACTTCAATAAAATGTACTTATTCAATTATAACATTTAAATACATATAATGCAGTATAATACAGTAGCGATAGATTATAGAAACAAATATATGCTTACAGTAATATATTTAAAGAAACAAACTTATGCTTACAGTAATAAAAACAAACTTATGCTTACAGTATATCAAAAGAAACAAAGCTATCATCCTAGACCAGTAGACTGAGGGAGCCCGCATGTCAGTCTCGTTAGAGGATCAACTCGTGCCTGGTCCCAAATACCAAACAGGTGTGCACATTCCCCACGGTTGAGCTTCCCAAGAAACTGAGGGTGGAACCTTCCCTTATATACTAATTAGGTGTCCTTGCCCAAAAGCGGCCTACGTGGAAGCAGTGTATGCAGAAGTGATCAGTTTCAGCACACACCCCCTTCCCACGAGACACGGTATTGTTTTTCCTCCACTTGGCCCTGACTACAGCAGTGCCTAGTACTAGAAGACACACAATAATATGCTTACATGCGAAAAAAGCCTCTCGAAGTGAAAAACAAACCCTTGCATGGCAGAACATTCCTGGCTGTTTTTCCAAACATTAATCTTTGCAGCTGGCTTTGCGCTGGAGCGATCAACGCCCATCTGTGAACTTTATTTTACCTCTGCTAATGCAGAGAAAAATCCTTTCATTACAATTAATAAGTCACATCTCAATTACAGTGACGACAACAGAAAAACACACTGCAGGGAACACATTCAGCATAGACATGCACTGAGTCACATATGCCAGCCGTTACAAACATTAAGAAGCCACCTGTTAGCTCCTAATAGACAAGGACCTGCCCACAGTCATATGAAAAGGTTTGGGAACCCCTCTCAGCCTGCATAATAATTTCATCTCCTTTCAACAATAAAGATAACAGTGGTATGTCTTTCATTTCCTAGGAACATCTGAGTCCTGAGGTGTTTTCCGAACAAAGATTTTTCGTGAAGTAGTATTTAGTTATGAAATTAAATCAAATGTGAAAAACTGGCTGTGCACAAATGTGGGTCCCCTTGTCATGTTGCTGATTTGAATGCCTGTCACTGCTCAATGCTGATTACTTGGTTGGATGAGCTCGTTAAGCCCTGAACTTCATAGACAGGGGTGTCCAATCATGAGTGGTAAAAGGTATTTAAGGTGGTCAATTGCAAGTTGTGCTTCCTTCCCTTTGACTCTCCTCTGAAGAGTGACAGACAGCATGGGATCCTCAAAGCGACTCTCCAAAGATCTGAAAACAAAGATTGTTGAGTCTCCTGGTTTAGGGGAAGGCTACAAAAAGCCATCTCAGAGGTTCAAACTGTCAGTTTCAACTGTAAGGAGTTGAATCAGGAAATGGAAGGCCACAGGCACAGTTGCTGTTAAACTCAGCAGGTCTGGCAGGCCAAGACAAATACAGGAGCGGCATATGGGCAGGATTGTGAGAATGGTTACAGACAACCCACAGATCACCTCCAAAGACCTGCAAGAACATCTCGCTGCAGATGGTGTATCTGCACATTGTTCTACAATTCAGCCCAATTTGCACAAAGAACATCCGTATGGCAGGGTGATGAGAAAGAAGCCCTTTCTGCACTCACACCACAAACAGAGTTGCTTGTTGTATGCAAATGCTCATGTAGACAAGCCAGATTCATTTTGTAACAAAGTGCTTTGGACTGATGAGACAAAATTTGAGTTATTTGGTCAAAACAAAAAGCACTTTGCATGGTGGAAGAGGAACACTGCATTCCAAGAAAAACACCTGCTACCTCCTGTCAGATTTGGTGGAGGTTCCATCATGCTGTGGGGCTGTGTGGCTAGTTCAGGGACTGGGGCCCTTGTTAAAGTCGAAGGTCGGATGAATTCAACCCAATATCAGCAAATAAAAGGTTATGTCTCATCTTCGGAAGTCACTCGCGCACCGCTTTCTTCATGTTATCATCTGTCTTCAATCGACAACCACCCAGATGTTTGTTGTTTTTTTTTTGTTTTTTAGCGGTCCAAAAAGGTGGAAATCAAACGGTGCCAAATCTGACGAATCAGGAGGATGTGGCAATACCACAAAACTTCAGTTTCTCCAGACAAGCCTTGGTGTTCTTATAAGTGTGTGTGTGTCATTGTCTGGCAGCAAAAGGACCCCTTGAGACAGCAGACCCCGCCACTTGGATCGAAGAGCAGTATGAAGTGGCCAACAATAACTCGGGTGCACAAGCGGTGGTGAGGACGAGATAAAAGCTTTCATTCTCCTGGATTCCAGGCAGGTGGCACAAGTGCACCGAGAAAGCTGGAGATGACATTGAGAAAGGACAGCATCAGTTTTGTGAAGGTTCGTTCCACTTTCTAATAAATCCCATTTTCTAACTTTAGCTTGACTCCCCCTCGTATTTATAACCAAGATACACTACATTGCCAAAAGTATTGGGACACCCCGCCAAATCATTGAATTCTGGTGTTTCAGTCACTTCCATGGCCACAGGTGTATCACATCAAGCCTCTCAGCATGCAGACTGCTGGCTTCTACCAACATTTGTGACAGAATGGGCCACTCTCAGGAGTTCAGTGAATTCAAGTTGGTACCATGAGAGGATTTTTTTCCCCCCGACAGCCCTTTACAGAAGTTTACTGTCACGTTTCAAATGCTAAGCATCCCGTTTAAACTGCAATAACACAAAACTCTGGCGAAACCACAAAAAGGACTTCACGATTGCGTTGTGATGGAGTGAAAAGCAGAGCGGGCATTTGGCACGGAGCGGAAAATCTAATGATAAAACGTCAGGAGTGGTCTCCTCTCGACTGTCTCGTATATTCAGATATGGGGATGGATATTTGAGGAGTAAAACCGCAAGACAAAGATTATGTTTTCAATGTAATTTACATTAAAGAACCATCCATCCATTATCCAACCCGCTATATCCAAACACAGGGTCACGGGGGTCTGCTGGAGCCAGTCCTAGCCAGCACAGAGCGTAAGGCAGGAACAAATACCGGGCAGGGCGCGCACACCAAGCAAACACTCCGGACAACCATCAACAACAAATCACATCAAATTAATAATATATTGAACAGTTATTATAAGAGTAAAGGTGAACAAATCTGACTCTGCGGTTGCATGAATAGAAAAAAACTCGAGTGCGTGTTCAGGTAAAGTACCACTTCCGGTTAGTGGAAGTAGCCCAAAAGTTGATAGAAATCTACGTTTTGTACCTAATACTTGTAGGCAGAATTTGCTTGATCTTATTAAAACCGTACTCAAGTTATCGCGTTTAAATAGCCACACACGCACACACAAACAGACATAATTCCAAAAATGATATTTTCGGACTCAGGGAGGTCTAAAACGTCATGATTCATCAAAATCTCCACATTGAATTTTTGGATGATTACAATACTTTCCCTACACTACGTATACGAGAAAACAAAGACGGTGGGCGAGCACGAGAAGTTCGGAAACACGGAGCAATGCGCCTGCGCTAAACGAATTCCGCATTGAATTCCACGGGACCCAGAAATCTTCAGCACAGCGCAGCTCCCAGTCAGAACGTTATCACAGCACAGGCTCGGGAAGCGAGCGATGACTACAGTTCGAAATAAACGCGTGAACGAGCGATCCACCGAATCGCCAGCAAAAGGAACCGCTTATTGGCCACACTTAAACTCTCCGCGCGGTGCCGAGCCCCCTCACCGGCGGGCATTTCCTACAAGTACTCGACTCCCACGTCCGACTATGTCTTACCTTTCAGCACTGCTGCTTGATTTTTACGTAGAGTGAAGACACTTCATTGGAGAGCGGAAGCCGTGTGCTAAGGGAAAAAAAAGGGAATCAAGGCAAAACAAATGACGTCATCATCACGCGACGAAGGCCACGTGATCCCGCACACATCTTATTGTCATTGTAGTCCCGCTCTCCATTCGTCACACGTGTTCAGACTTCTCAGACAAAGAAATCAAAGTGCGTGAGGTAAGAGAAAGTTGTTTGGGTGGGAATCTCCGGCGTTGAAGGATTTCTAGATGGAGGAGATGTCCGACACCGCGTGGGTCGCTCGCATTTAGGGCTTGTGCTTTTTTTCCTCTTTTGGTATTGACAATTCAAATCGCTCTCTCACAGCGTACTCCGAGTTGCGGTACTGTGGGGATTTCATCACTGGGTTTGGGATTTTATGAAGTTATCGGTGCCCCTTGAAATAAGTGCGCATTTTTCATTTAGCGCAGTCTTAGGTGTGAGTGTTATCAAACTGCTTGTGCTCGCGCATTTTGAGCGCTGTTTCGCCCTGCGAGTTCACGCATGTTTAGTGTCGCCCGTCGGTCACACGCACGCGCAGCCGCCTGCTCTTCACGATCCCGCACTGCGTCCTATAGACTCGGTCGGCGGCACGCTGGGCCCCGCTTTCCGAATGATTTTAAAAATAAATAATCGTTACGATAAAGTGTATATAAATTGTTAATGTATTTTACAGTTCATATAAAATAAAAACGGAATAAAATACTGTTGGATGCACAATAAAAAGTGATCTTATTCCAGTACAACAATTGACTGAGATTGGGGCGCAATTAAAAATCTAAGTGCTGTAGATTCCACTTTAAACCGATAAACGTGACATGTCCTGTCCAGTGGAACCGACGTAGAGCAACGTAGACGCGACAGTGCACCCTTCCAGCGTGAAAGCACCAAGGGACACAGCAGATGAGGAATGTTCTAGAAACTTGTGGAAGAAAATAAAAATAAGACACCCCCACTGGAATACCTCTGTTTAACCGATAAAATACAAGCAGTAGAAAACGTCAATCATTCTTTTTTTTATTATCTAAATCTCACAAGAGGCAACACAGCATATCTTATTAGCAAGTGTTGCAAAGGAAAAGAACGTCCTCTGCGCTGTTCAGTATTTGTACAATTCATTGATTAGATCACAGTTACAGGGAAATGATTACATAATCAGTGAGAAGTCAAGCAAAATGAACCCTTGTATTGGCTAACTAAAAAGATTACAATATGCAAGCTTTTGAGGAAACTCGGGCCCCTTCTTCAGGCAAAGATGTGGAAGGACAGAGGAGTACTACATAATCAGTAAACATTTAACCACGATTGGTTAAACCCCTTTGCTAGCGGGATGTGACAAAACATTAATACCTTAAATAACCACAATTAGCCCCGTCCACTTGGCTGATTGATAGTCCTTAAGAGTACATGATGGTTCAGGAGGGTTAAAAGTACACTCGGTGCACAGGATGCATGTTCATTTTTATGTTCTGAACCACGTGCTTCCTACATTTGCCATCAACCGTGCACAACAGTAGAACAATGATTATACCTTAAAATATAACATTTTCTCTTAAGCTGTATATAAAAATAACTAAAATGCATTTATCATAGTGGATAATAAAATAACAGCTTCAGCCTTTAAGCATAAGCTCAGAAGAATATGAGACTCGGCACATGTTAGGTCAGTGCTCTCTAACTCCGGTCCTGGAGGGCTGCAGGTTTTCATTCTAACCCTTTTCTTAATCAGTGACCTGTTTTGACTGCTAATTAACTCCCTTTTTCTTTCATTTTAATTGACTTGTTTTTTTCCCCCCAGAATTTCTTCATTGTTCCTCTGAATTGCTTCATTTCTTTCCTTTAACAGAAATGAAATGTGAAGTGAGTGAGCCGACAGAAGACCATCTAAGTCAGGGCCTCGAACTCCAACCACTTGCTTCATTAGGCACCTGAGTCTTATCATTAATTATACCCGTCCTTTAATTCCATGGCTTGTCGCTGCTCTTATTGTGCAATAGCAGACATTTCTGAAAGTGTTGATTTTCTCTTTTCTAAGAGTTAAAATGTTTTGTGGACCTGAACAAATCAGCATTCTCGAGACCTCCTCCCTTTTTATTTTCAGGTATTGTATGATGGACACAGTTTGCTGGTCACGTTTTGGCTCGTTTTTTGTATCTCATTATTGTTTGGCTGCTAATTAAGGAAAAAGAAACAATTATTGGTTTAGAGTCTTCAAGAGCGCAAGTCCATTCAAATGAAGTTAATTAGTTGCAGAAACAGGTCACTGATTAAGAAAAGGGTTAGAATGAAAACCTGCAGCCATCGGAGCCCTCCAATACTGGAGTTGGGGACCCCGATATAGATAGATGGGTAAAGACACTATACAACATAGATAGATAAAAGCACTATATAACAGGTAAAGACCTTCACCCTTCTTTATTTTCAGATATTGTATGCTGGTCACAGTTTGCTGGTCCTGTTTTGGCTCATTTTATATCTCATTATTGTTTGGCTGCGAATTAAGGAAAAAGAAATAATTTAGGAGTCGGAGTCTGTGTCTTCAAGTCAAATAAAAAGAATTCAAAAGCAGTTAATTAGCAGCAAAAACAGGTCACTGATTAAGAAAAGGGTTAGAATGAAAACCTGCAGCCATTGGGGACCCCCAGGACTGGTGTCTGAGATACCTGTCTTAGGTGCCCACCAGACCAGGGTTCAATTTCAACTCTTACAGACTATTTCTTTATTTTATAGTGTACTAGGGGTAAATCTTTGCTCGCCAAGTTTAATGAGAAGACTCAGGGTATAAATGAGACCTTTGCTCACTTTCTAACGGAGTTAAAATTGCTGGTGAAGGACTGTGCTTATGCAGACAAAGATGAGATGGTCAGGGATAGAATAGTGTTTGGCACAAACTCAGCGAAACTGTGAGAGAAACTTTTAAGTGCCGGGTCTGAGCTAACATTAAATAAAGCCGTGGACATCGCGAGATCGCACAAGATAGCACAAGCACAGCTGAGAACCTTCGATGCATGTGCTCCGAGCGGCTCACGTGAACTGACTGTGATCGCAGTACGCAGAAAACAAGGAAGAGCTCCAAAGAGCGCTGAACAAAAAACGCATTACATAATTGAGATGGCAGCAATAGAATATGAAGCGAGTGACGCATACAAGCATATTCAGAAGTTCACCTACTGTGGAAACAAAGCACACGGTGGAAAAGTCAATGTCCAGCTAAAGGAAGACAGTGTAAAAAATGTGGTAAATTGAAGCACTTCGCTAAAGTTTGCAGGACTGGGAAAGGTAAACCCGTGCATGCAGTGTGTGATGTCTCAGATAAAGAGGAAGACGAGCTGTTTATTAATGCAGTAAGAAAGGGACAACCCTCTGACGCTGAACAAGCCTTTGTAGACATATCAATAGGAAAGCAAGGTGTAAAGCTTAAGTTTAAATTGCGTTCATAGACACACTGCTGCTAAATATTCGCAGGCAAATCCACAACTTAATACCGGGAATGCGTGTTAAACATCTTAGATTCACGAGTGCCGATTTGGGTGGTGATCACTTCGATGAATGAAACCTGCTATCTTTACAACGGTTGACAACGAGGGTGAGATGGTCAGGGATAGACTAGACAAACACGAAATGTAACTTGAACACAACACATCCTACAAATACGAACCTGATTGAAAGAAATGAT
>JANRMT010062807.1:13779828-13790175 GCA_026402145.1 Polypterus bichir lapradei
CTACCAGATTTCAGTTGGTGTTGGTCAGTGCCCACCAAACCCCAACTCTCTATGGTTACTCCACAACACATAGGACTTGAGCCATGAACATTTTGGTAACTACTGTGATTTACTAATAGAAGTTATAGGTAGATAGACAGATACTTTATTAATCCCAAGGGGAAATTCACAGGTATTCTTATTGTTTCATTTAAATTTTGTTTCTAAGGCATCAAATCAAGCAAAGAAAGAAAACCCAGACTCTCCTCCCAGATGGAAATTCCCATTGGTCAGCTGCTTACTGAGTATAATCACAGTAAAGGTGAATTTAATAGAATAAGACCAATCTTTTGGGCTTCGTCCATCGCTGAAGGTGGCATATCCACTGCAGGGTCATGTTAAAGAAGAAGAACAAGACGGATATGAGAGGAACAACAAGAAAATAAAAGAGTGAGGGACAGTCATGACAACTGCCCATAGAGGGGGCTTGAACTTGAGTTCAACTTAGCAGACCCCATCCATCCATTTTCTTCACCTGTTGTCTCCAGCAGCCAGTGTTAAACTGAAAATGGATACCAGTCCACTTCAGGGCACCCTGGCATACACATCCACATTCAGCCAATGCAGAGAGCTGTTAACACGGCAAAGTGTTGTGTTTATACGAGGGGGGAGTCGAGCTAAAGTTAGAAAATGGGATTTATTAAAAAATGGAATGAACCTTCACAAAACTGATCATGTCCTTATCTCAATGGAGTCTCCACCCTTTGTCAATGCACTTGTGCCACCTGCTTGGATTCCAGCAGATTTAATAGGTTTTGTCTCGTCCTGGCAGTCATTCGTATGCCCGAGTTGTTGTCGAGCACTACATGCCGAGGGGTCCTACAGTCCTTAGTGCAAGACCAATGTGAAGCCTGCTATTCGATCCAAGCGGTGGGGACTGCTGTCTCAAGGGGGGTCCTTTTGCTGCAAGACAATGATCGCCCACACACAACACCAAGGCTTGTCTGGAGAAACTGAAGTTTAAGGAATCACCACATCCTCCTTATCTGCCAGATTTGGCATCGTGTGATTTCCACCTTTTTGGACCGCTGAAAAACACATCTGGGTGGACGTCGATTCGAGACAGATGACGACGTGAAGAAAGCGGTGCACGAGTGGCTGCCAGGATGAGACAAAACCTTTAATTCTGCCGGCACTTCCAGGTAGGTGGCGCAAGTGCATTGAGAAGGGAGGAGATGACATTGAGAAATGAATGACAGCATCAGTTTGGTGAAGGCTCCTTCCATTTTCTAACTGTAGCTTGATTCCCCCTCGCATAAGCAAGACTTATTTGGCTAAGTCTCGGATTCATAAGTGCCCTACTTGGATTACCCCCAGGAATGGAAATGAGGAGTGAAGCAGAAACACCAGCGTGTCTCCTATTTCGTTAAGATATTATTTATTTTAAAACATGTGACCTTTGGTCACTACCCACTTGTGATGTCATGGTTGCAGCTCTCACATGCTCATATGGTACATTGTGGGCATGGTTCCCCAGGTATGCCTCACTCATTTCATCTGCAACAGTTTACTACCAAAAACATGCCAAAATAATTTAAAAAATTCTATTAAGACCTTTTATTCACATAAAAACTGTATATGGTTGCTAGCAATTCTGAACGCTTTATCCATCTATCCATTATCCAACCCGCTATATCCTAACTACAGGGTCATGGGGGTCTGCCGGAGCAAATCCCAGCCAACACAGGGCACAAGGCAGGGAACAAACCCTGGGCAGGGTGCCAGCCCACCACAGAACACACACACATCCACATACCAAGCAGGGACAATTTAGGATCGCCAATGTACCAACCTGCATGTAATTGGACTGTGGGAGGAAACCCACGCAGACACGGGGAGAACATGCAAACTCCACACAGGGAGGACCCGGGAAGTGAACCACAGGTCTCCTTACTGCGAGGCAGCAGCGCTACCCACTACACCACCATGCTGCCCCGAACGCTTTAATGTGTCAGTATTTTTACATGGGCATTTTAAGTGCTGTGCTAGTAATCGGCACTCAAAAACACCATGATATTTTTCTGATTATCTCGTATCTATATCTGTTACATTACAGTTGCATTTCTGTCTTGTTGCTTATTATTTAGTTAGATACGAGTTTAGAGAGTTAAGGGATGAAAACAAAAGAAATGCTGTGATGCTTACAGTTGTGCTTGAAAGTTTGTGAACCCTTTAGAATTTTCGATATTTCTGCATAAATATGACCTAAAACATCATCAGACTTTCACTCAAGTCCTAAAAGTAGATAAAGAGAAACCAGTTAAACAAAAGAGACAAAAATATTATACTTGGTCATTTACTTATTAAGGAAAATGACTGAATATTACATATTTGTGAGCTGCAAAAGTATATGAACCTTTGCTTTCAGTATCTGGTGTGTCCCCCCTTTGCACCAATAACTGCAACTAAACGTTTCCGGTAACTTCTGATCATTCCTGCACACCGGCTTTGAGGAATTTGAGCCCATTCCTCCGTACAGAACAGCTTCAACTCTGGGATGTTGGTGGGTTTCCTCACATGAACTGCTCGCTTCAGGTCCTTCCACAACATTTCGATTGGATTAAGGTCAGGACTTTGACTTGGCCATTCCAGAACATTCACTTTATTCTTCTTTAACCATTCTTTGGTAGAACGACTTGTGTGCTTAGGGTCGTTGTCTTGCTGCATGACCCACCTTCTCTTGAGATTCAGTTCATGGACAGATGTCCTGACATTTTCCGTTAGAATTCTTTGATATCATTCAGAATTCATTGTTCCATCAATGAAGGCAAGCCGTCCTGGCCCAGATGCAGCAAAACAGGCCCAAACCGTGATACCACCACCACCATGTTTCACAGATGGGATAAAGTTCTTATGCTGGAATGCAGTGTTTTCCTTTCTCCAAACATAACGCTTTTCATTTAAACCAAAAAGTTCTATTTTGGTCTCATCCGTCCACAAAACATTCTTCCAATAGCCTTCTGGTTTGTCCACGTGATCTTTAGCAAACTGCAGACGAGCAGCAATGTATTTTTTGGAGAGCAGTGGCTTTCTCCTTGCAGCCCTGCCATGCACACCATTGTTGTTGAGTGTTCTCCTGATGGTGGACTAATGAACATGAACATTAGCAAATGTGAGAGAGGCCTTCAGTTGCTTAGAAGTTACCCTGGGGTCCTTTGTGACCTCGCCGACTATTACACGTGTGCCTTGCTCTTGGAGTGATCTTTGTTGGTCGACCACTCCTGGGGAGGCTAACAGTGGTCTTGAATTTCTTCCATTTGTACACAGTCTGTCTCTCTGTGGATTGGTGGAGTCCAAACTCTTTAGAGATGGTTTTGTAACCTTTTCCAGCCTGATGAGCATCAACAACCCTTGTTGTGAAGTCCTCAGAAATCTCCTTTGTTCGTGCCATGATACACTTCCACAAACGTGTTGTGAAGAGCAGACTTTGATAGATCCTGTTCTTTAAATAACACAGGGTGCCCACTCTCACCTGATTGGCATCCCATTGATTGAAAACACCTGACACCTCACCTTCAAACTAACTGATCATCCGAGAGGTTCACATACTTTTGCTACTCACTAATATGTAATATTTGATCATTTTCCTCAATAAATGACCAAGTATAATATTTTTGTCTCATTTCTTTAACCGGTTTCTCTTTATCTACTTTTAGGACTTGAGTGAAAATCTGATGATGTTTTAGGTCTTATTTATGCAGAAATATAGAAAACTCTAAAGGGTTCACAAACTTTCAAGCACAACTGTATATCCCTGTCGCTGATAGCTGATGATGAGATGCAGAGGCACACAGCAGGGAGATAAATGATGATCAACAGAGTATGGCAATGCATCTGATGTTTCAGGTCATGAATTTTCTAGGCAGGGAATTGTAGAGGCTCACTGGAGGAGGAGAATGAAAATGAAGTATGGCTGTAACAACTTCGTACACAGACAAAAGTAGACAAAAAACACAACAGTTGACTACTGCTGTGTGTGCCAGGTGCCATGTTGCTTCAATCATAAAAATGTAACAATGATCTGTGACTATTGTGCCAAATGTGTAACTATATTGTAGTGGGCCCTGGCCGGGATGCCCCTTCTGTACTTGGTCCGGGGGAACAGCCATGGGCAAAACACAGTACCTCCCCCTGAACGCTTGGTGGCAGTCCCCCTAGGTGACAGTGGTGCCTCAGATACCCACAGGGCTCCCTGGGAGATGGAGTTCTCCACAGCCCTGCTGGGATCCAAGATGGCCGTCAGGGGACACTGCAGGGGGTCTTGAGCCTGTCTGGGCGCTTCTTCAGCCACACCTGGGAGTGCAACTGGAAATGGGTGATCAAGCACCTGGAGCACTTCCGGGTGGACTATAAAAGAAGCCAACAGCCACCACTCTGGGAGCCAGAGTTGGGAGGAGGGAGACGATGCTTGTAGGGAGAAGTGGTGGAGAAGAAAGAAAAGGAGTTTATTTGTGTTTGTGCTTAGTGTGGGACTGTGTTGTGCCTGAGGGACACAAGGAAGACGTGGCCCCCAGGTGAAGAAACATAAGTTTGTTTATTTTTACGCATGCCTCCGGTGTCCGTCTGTGTCGGGTCGGCACTGATATATTGCTTTTTCCACAATATATAAATAGTAAAAGTATCAAAAATTATTTTTAAAAGAAGTAAAATGTTTAGTGGAGAAGTTTCAATAAAGGATTGGACAGAGATAGGTACATACATTGAAAAATATCTGTATTTGGCGGGTCTCTATAGACCCAGATGTGTAATATTGTCAGCTAAACTTGAGGGCTAACTAAACTCTTTGTATCATTACAGATTGGCTGCAGAATGTTGGCTTCTCCCCATCTTCATTTGCTGAGACTTCTCCTCTGCAACACAAATGGGACAAGGAGAAGATGAAGAAACGAACAAAAGGATCAGCAAATTTGACAGCAACATCTTTGCATTCCAGTTCTTTTCCTGCAAGAGAAGCCATCAGCACCGACAAACAACAACGGCATAATACAGATCAAGAAGCTTTGTGTGCTGGCCGAGAGTGTGGACAAGCTTATAAAAGCAAATCTGAATCTAAAGATCTCAAGTCAAATTGTACAACACCAAAGCCGTTTTGCTGTTCTGAATGTGGCAAACGATTTTCGGACATTTACAATCTCCAAAGACATACAAGAATTCACACTGGAGAGAAGCCATATGGCTGTGCCGATTGTGGAAAAAGATTCATTAAAAGTAGCAGTCTAAAGAACCACACAAGAATTCATACAGGAGAGAAGCCTTATTGCTGTTCAGAATGTGGGAAAAGTTTCACAGAGAGTACCCATCTGCAGAAGCACAAAAAACGAATTCACACGGGAGAAAAGCCTCATTGCTGCGCTGAATGTGGCAAACAATTTTACGACAGCTACAGACTCCAAAAACATAAAAGAATCCACACTGGAGAAAAGCCTTATGGCTGTGCTGAATGTGGCAAACGATTTGCTGACCGTAGCCGTCTTCACACCCACACAAGAATGCATAATGGAGAAAAGCCATATTGCTGTTCTGAATGTGGGAAACTATTTTCTGATATTTACAAGCTCCAAATTCATACGAGAATCCACACTGCCGAGAAGCCATATGGCTGTGCCGATTGTGGAAAAAGATTCAATCAAAGTAGCCGTCTTCAGAGCCACACAAGAATTCACACCGGAGAGAAGCCATATTGTTGTTCTGAATGTGGGAAAAGATTCAATGACAGTAGCAACCTTCAGAAGCACAAACGAATTCACACTGGAGAAAAACCTCATTGCTGCCCTGATTGTGGGAAACAATTCTATGACAGTTACAAGCTCCAAAGACATAAAAGAATCCACACTGGAGAAAAGCCTTATGGTTGTGCTGAATGTGGCAAAAGATTCACGGACAGTAGCAATCTTCAGAGCCACGCGAGGGTTCATACTGGAATTAGGCCATATTGCTGTTCTGAATGTGGCAAAAGATTTATGGAGAGCAGCAGTCTCCGTGAGCACATCCAGATTCATACTGGAGAGAAGGCATATGGCTGTTCTGAATGTGGAAAACGATTCATGAGGAATAGTGGTCTTCTGAGGCACATGCAAATTCACGCTCAATAGAAGCTGTATTGCTGTTAACATTCATTTTTACCGATTAAATATGATTATTTATTGATTTACATTGAATGACTTGTGTCATTGTTAGCTGTTAGCCTTTGCCTTTTAGCACTCTTAGAAAACATTTTAAGTAAAGCCACTTGATCTTTGACCCATTCCCTGCTGCTATTTTAGTACAAGAACAAGTATTGTCAATGTATTTATATAGCACATTTAAAACAACATAGGAATGCTGTGGCCAAAGTGCTTTACAATAATTGAATACAAGAAAACATAAAAAGAACATAAATTGAAATAAAATATATAAACATAAATAAAATAAATGATAAATAGAAGTAATGTTATATAATCACAATGAGGAAACGATCAGTATTACTGAAGGTCACGGAATGCAAGTGAATAAAAAGGAGTCTTTAATCTCGTTTTTAACAGCTCAATTGTTGACGATTCCCTTATGTGATGAGTGTAAGAGTTAAATTTGAACCCTGCTCTATGTGTGCACCTGGCATGTGTCTGAGTCTCATATCCTTCTGAGCTCATGCTTAAAAGCTGACGCTATTATTTTTATTCACTATGGTAAAATGTGTTTCCTGTTTTGAACCAAGCTGGATCATAATATATACAGTATATAGGCCATTGTTCTTTTTACTCCTTCTTGAGGTTCACACAGCTCCCAAGAATAAAAATGTAAAATATACATTCAAAAAGTCACGTACATCCTAACAAACAGGACTATCAATCAAGTTGTGGTCATCAAGGTATCAACATCTGCCTTATCCTGTTAGCAACTGGGTGTAACCAATCATGTTAAACGTTTTCTGAATTTGTAATGAAGTCATTTTAAAGAAAAGTGACCTAATCAATGAATTGTATAAATATAGCCTGAGGACATTTTTTTCCTTTGTAGCAATGTGACTAACATGTGGCTAACATGTAATACACTTTTTACCTCTTCGAAGATTTAGATAAAGAATAACGATTGTCGCTTTCTCCTGCCTGTGTGTTTTTTTTATTGCTTAAATCGGGACATTCCAGTGGGGGGGGTGTCTGTGTGTATTAAATTTTCTTCCACATGAGGTAAAGAGTTCGACAGGCGAGGAGCAGCATCTGAAAACGCTCTGTCTGCCCCTCTTAGTTTTACACTCGGTACGAGGGACAACAAGAGACAACTGACCAGAAAATCTAAGCACTCTGGATGACTGGTGTAAAACGCACAATTCGGATAAATAGGCAGGAGCGAGCCCATGTAAAGATTTAAAAACTAGCAACAAGATTTTAAAATCAATTTGAAAACTGACAGGCAGCCAGTGTAAAGAAGCTAATATTGAAGATACAGAATCAGACTTTCTTGCCTCAACCAGAAAGCGAGCGGCAGCATTCTGGACCAACTGTAACCTGCATATGAGGGATTTGCTAATCCCAGAATACAGCGAGTTGCAGTAATCAAGGCGAGAGAAGATAAAAGCATGAGTAGCTTTCTCAAGATCCCTAGAGGATTGAAAAGGCTTGATTTTACCTAATAGACGAAGCTGGAAAAAGCAACTATTGACTACAGAATTAACTTAATTCTCAAAAGAGAGGTTACAACAACAACAACAACATTTATTTATATAGCACATTTTCATACAAAAAGCTCAAAGTGCTTTACATAATGAAGAATAGAAAAATAAAAGACACAGTAAGAAAATAAAATAAGTCAACATTAATTAACATAGAATAAGAGTAAGGTCCAATGGCCAGGGTGGACAGAAAAAATTTTTAAAAAAACTCCAGATGGCTGGAGAAAAAAATAAAATCTGTAGGGATTCCAGACCATGAGACCGTCCAGTCCCCTCTGGGCAATCTACCTAACATAAATGAACCAGTCCTCTTTGGATTTAGGGCTCTCGCGGAAGGACTTGATGATGATGGTCACGTAGACTTCTGGCTTTCAGTCCATCAATGTTGGAGCATCATGATGCTTTGAGTACCACAAAGAAACCGGAAAAAGAAACAGAAGAGAGAGTAGGGGTCAGTACGGATTTTAGAGCCACCATGAATAGTTATTATGATGAACTGAACATACATTACTGTCACAGGTAACACCAAGACTGCGGACTTGGGGTTTGCAAAAGACAGAGAAAGAGCCGAGAAGTCCAAGACCAATGTGGGCTTTAGCTGGTGGACCCACTATAAGCACCTCCATTTTATTTTGATTCAGATCAAGAAAATTATTAGCCATCCAGGATCTTAGTTCAGAAAGACAGTTGTGGAGTTGATTTATTGCAGAGTTGCAGACAAGAATATAAACCTGAGTATCATCAGCATAGCAGTGAAAAGAAATGTTTAATTTCCTACAAATAGCTCCAATAGGGTGAAGGTATATAGAGAATAAAATAGAAAATAAGAAAACCAGTACAATCTAGTGTAGCAGAATGTAATGTAGGGTAGATGTTAAAAATATGTATAAGTCAGAAGTGCAAGTTAGAACAAAAAGAGTGCCTGCGTAAATCATGTTGCTCACCCGGCCTCTAAGATTTTTCATGCAGCTGATCCAGTTTTTGCTCCCGACTGGACATCAGAACTTTATACGGAGTGGTTAAATAAAATTCTTTCCTTTTTCCCCCACCCAGTCTTTGTTACTCTGTTTGTCGTCATTATTTTGTTATGCTGCTGTATTTTTATGAGAGTCTTTATTCCACCTGTCACCAAAATCATGGTAAACACTCTCCCTCCTGATATCGGATAAGTTGCCCTGTCACTTGAACTGCCTTATGCCAATGTAGACCTACCTAAATCTTTTACTTAAAATAAATAGTTTTTTATTGTTCTAGAGGAACAAAGGGGTGTGTGTTATAGATGAAAATTATCCCTTTCAGTCCTGGATTTTCTGTGCTTATGGTAACAATTGTGAGATATTCTACCTTTGGGGTGTCTAGGAAACTCAAAAATGAAAAAAAAAAAAAAATACCAAAACAATGATCACTATTATTATACAATAGCTGCAAAATACTTCAATACTACTTATTTCACTTCCATGTTTCGCGGACTGCATGCCAGTTTTTCCGGTCTGCACTAATAATAGCACGCCCGGTCCCAACGGCTGCAAACATACCTGTGCTTTATAAAAATGGCTGCATAAATATGTACTAGTTAAGTGTATTTAAGAAGTGTTAACACATTCTGTGAGTGTCAATAAAGGTATTGTTCTCATCCTGGACTGGCTTTGTGGTTAACCTTTAACACTGTTCTGACTGTGGTAAATGATTTTCTGACGGTCGACATCATTGGCAGCATAAACAAGTTCATACTGTAAGGGAAGTTGTAATGCTGTTCTGAATGGGGCAAAAGATTCTAACTTAACAACAGTCTTCACTATCATTCAATAAATAAATAAATAAAAACTTTTTGTTGCTTTAAATGTGGTAAAGGAATCCATCCATCCATTATCCAACCTGCTATATCCCAGCCAACACTGGGAGCAAGGCAGGGCACACACACACCAAGCACACACTTGGGACAATTTGGAATCGCCAATGCACCTAACCTGCATGTCTGTGGACTGTGGGAGGAAACCCATGCACACATTGTGAGAACATGCAAACTCCATGCAGGGAGGACCTGGGAAGTTAACTGAGAGGCAGCAGCACTACCCATTGCGCCACCATGCCACCCGGTAAAGGAATGTCACTTTTAAATAATTTCCATGGCTGCTTAAGAATCCACTGTAGAGAGAGCCCTTATTTTTGTAGTGTATGTGGCAAACGATTCTAAAGCAGCAGTGGACTTTCTAAACATCTCAAAGCTGTTTTAAATGTGTCGATTTGTTTCTCGGACAACAGCAGCCTCAATAGCAATGTGATAATCCACACAGAAACAGCCGCATCACACAAGTCACCGTCAAAAAATTTCAAGACTTGCGAGTGAGGTTCACTCTTGTCCTGAAGGCTCGAAAGTAAGCAGACTAAGCCATTGTTGTGAAATTTAAGCAGAGAGAGAAGCCTTGAATTTGTAACATGGAAAATGAAGAAAGACGGAATAGAGGGAGGATTGAAATGTAGCTCTCCTAACTACTCAAATTTTCATGAGCAGTGTTGGAGGTGGCACAGTAAAAGTAACATTAGATAGATAGATAGACTGGGCGGTCTCTTGGTCTGGAACCCCTACAGATTTTATTTTTTTTCTCCAGCTTTTGGAGTTTTTTTTTTTTTTTTTTTTTTTTTTTTTTTTTTTTTTTTTT
>JANRMT010062807.1:13810081-13821613 GCA_026402145.1 Polypterus bichir lapradei
AGATAGATAGATAGATAGATAGATAGATAGATAGATAGATAGATAGATAGATAGATAGATAGATAGATTATACTTATTCAGTGGAAGGTCTGCAGCTAGCAAGTGTTTCTAAGACCCCGGGGCCTTTGTGTTCTCATCACAATCTTTGACCAGACTGAGTAGAGACGGCTAGTGCGAGTTATTAGCTGCCTATGATATGTGAAGACTTAAACGAGAAGAGCCTGTATGACACACTTGCAAGTGCACATCAGGAATATGGTGTTCAGTTTTAGTCTTCATACCAGAGAAATGACATAGCAGAACAGTAAAAAAGTCAAAAGACAGGAGACAAGACTGATGTCTGGGGTTTGAACTGTGAGAAAATGTTTAAAGGATTTGAATCTCATCAATTGAAGTAGAGCGACATTAGGAGGTGACCTTTCACAAGTGTTTAAAGAAATGAAGGAGTTGGTGTCATCTTTTCCTAGATGTCATCTTTTAAAGTGAAATTAGCGGAGTGTAAATTTTGTAGAAGTGAACTGCCCACACAGAGAACTGTATATTCATGTTGTGCAGATAAAAGCAGAAGCTCGGAGACTTTTGTATAAATTGGAGGTTCTAGGCAATTATAAAAAGACAATCTGTATTTGGCTGATTGGCCTATTTTTGGCACGTTGTACAATCTTCACAGATTTTTTGAATTTCACTCTACTGTAAAATTTATTAGAGTGAGTAGAGTGATTTAGAGTCTACTCCCCAGCCTGATCATATTTCCTGCAACACTTCCCTCTCACCTGTAGGAACTGGACGTGGTCCTTGGTCTCTGAAAGCTCCTTCAGCTCAGCGTCTCTCCTCTTCAGCTCGTCAATCTCTGTTTCCAGTTGCTCCATGACTCCTTCAGCCTTCTCCATTTCTCTCTTTTCGTGTTCTCTGATCCTCTCTGTCAGTTTCCTGTGGCCTTCCTCAATGCAATGCATTAGGTCAATGAAGTTCTTCTCATTTTCCTCTACTTCTTTATCCACAGATATCTGATTAGATTGAGAGACACATTGAACTGAGTCACCCAATAACACATTACAAGTCACAGGACACTTTGGTGGGTGTTTTGATGTTGTAATTGTTAGGGACTCTTTGTTCATTTACCTTCCCCCTTCAGCTTTCCATTGTAAAAGTCAGGGATGTGAGTTTTTATTTCCACAGTTGAGGTACTTACTTTTAATTTATAAACTTCCCATTACCATTCATAGCTCTGCCATTGAATAAACAGCTCCAATGAGTAACACTCACCTAGGGAAAATCTGAAGAAGTGGTGTGCACCCCAAAGTGGCACTGGAGGACACTCCAGACCAGGGCGCTCATTTATGAAACTTTGTGTAGATTTGAGCATAAAACATGCATCCACCAATATATATATATATATGGTGGCTCGTTCGTATACCTAGTGTGTGGTCGTGAACAGATGCAAAAGTTTGGCGAACATTTTGGTCATAACCCAATTTGTACGTGTCCAGAGACGTTCGTGAACCGAGGTTTGTAATGTGTAAAATTATAACATAGTTTGACGTTTAATAGGCTTTTTCTTAACACCTCCCATTATCCGACATTTTCGCTTATCCGACGTTCTGCTGTTCCGTTTATGTCGGATAAACTAAACTCTACTGTATATATATTTATATTATATATATATATATATATATATATATATTTTTTTTTTTTTTTTGTGAACACTAGAGGGCACTGTTGCTCCTCAAACCCAACAGACAGACACTGAGTTTAAAAGCACCAATAGCGTGATTATTTCTCTCAGGCTCTTTACAATGCCTTCTCTAGCACCACAGCCCCAAACAAATAGGCAAAACTGCCCACAGTTATTCCTTCTTTCTCTCTCTAATACTTTTTTCTTCTCCTCCACACCTCCCAGCAAGCTTTTTCCCCTTCCATCCTACTCGGCTCTGTGAGGTCTGTCCAGTCTTTTTATATTGGCCAACCCAGAAGTATTTCTGGACTTCCACTCACGGGGCCTGCCAGCAGTTCCAGGTTGGGCAAAGACCTTATCTCCTGTATATACACAGCACCCTCTGGTGGCACCCACGGCACCCAACAGGGCTGAGATACAGAACCCCAAGTCCCAGGATTCCCTATAAAGCTTCCACTTCCATTTCTGAGGCATCCTGGCCAGGTTATTGCTGCCAGCCAACTGTTACAATTCATATATATATATATTTATATATACACTATATATATATATATATATATATATATATATATATACAGTACTGTGCAAAAGTTTTAGACAGGTGTGAAAAAATGCTGTTTCATGTTTCATGAAGACAGTTTCATGTCATGGCAAGATTGAGCACAGCAACAAGACACGAAGGTAGTTATACTGCATCAGCAAGGTCTCTCCCAGACAAAGATTTCAAAGCAGATTGGGTTTCAAGATGTGCTGTTCAAGCTCTTTTGAAGAAGCCCAAAGAAACAGACAACGTTGAGGATCATAGATGCAGTGGTCAGCCAAGAAAACTTAGTGCAGCAGATGAAAGACACATCAAGCTTATTACCCTTCGAAATCAGAAGATGTCCAGCAGTGCCAACAGCTCAGAACTGGCAGAAAGCAGTGGGACCCAGGTACACCCATCTACTGTCCGAAGAAGTCTGGCCAGAAGTGGTCTTCATGGAAGAGTTGCAGCCAAAAAGCCATACCTCCGACGTGGAAACAAGGCCAAGCTACTCAAGTATGCACGAAAACATAGGAACTGGGGTGCAGAAAAATGGCAGCAGGTGCTCTGGACCGATGAGTCAAAATTTGAAATATTTGGCTGTAGCAGAAGGCAGTTTGTTCGTCAAAGGGCCGGAGAGCAGTACAATAATATATATATATATATATATATATATATAAAATATATTTGTATATATTTTGTAGCTAGAGATCCACAAAGGGTGAAAATGAGTCACGTATCTTAAAGTAGTTTTTTATTGCTAAGCTTTCGACAACATACCAGGTGTCATCATCAGATGAAATTGATTAGACTTACAGGAATCAAAGGCGATATATAGATGGTGAAGGGTGGGGGTGGAGGGGGGCTTCAAAGGGGGGTAAGGATTACCCCTTACTACCTCCCCCTTCACCCCCACACTTCACCTGCTGCCTGACCCAGCATATGAACAGCGGGCCGACCCAGTGTGAATCTCTCAAGCTATGCACGTCCCAACACAGATGGATCATGCTCCTTAACCACATAAAGTGCCAACTCAGCAGTCTGTTAATCCAGCTAGACAATAACGTCAACTGCCCACCTCGGGCTGGCGCTGGCTGACTGTTGTACCTCTTCAGAATAACGCTGGGTGGCTGTAATGCATCTGTCTGTGAACACTTTCAGATACGAGTGTGACTGACTGCTACACCTGCGTTGGTTTCCATCTGTAAAACTCTTGGGGTGATGGGGGGGCTGTCATTAACCATGCCCTCTTCTTTTCCTCCATCAACTTCGAGAAGACACTCCCGGCCCATCTGCGGCTACTTTGTTATTATTGTGTTGCCTTTGCACCGGAAGCGCCCATATTCTTGTTATTTTTTGGATAAATTAAATGGCGACGACTGATTTGATGCCCTACCATTCCTTTACTTGGGACCTGAAATTCTTCACTCGTCCACGGGGTGCACTCAGCCAACGAGTAGAACACCTTATGTTATGGAGTCAAGTAAAACTGTGACCCCCCTCAAAATGGAAAAAAAAAAAACACCACTAAGGAATATTGTGCCCACTGAGCCAGTTGACACACATCAGTGCAAACCTTTAGTACGAGTGAGGGTTAAAAGGAATAATGTCACCTCCAAGCAGAGGGATGAAGAATCCAGAGGACATTAGGGCTGTGCTCTCTGAACCTCTAATGAAGAAAATATGAAACCCTGTTAACGGTGAAATGAAATGAAGGACACAGTAAAATGTCTTCTCTCAATCCCCCTTCTCCCGTCCCTACACTTCATTACCCGCGCAGCTCTTCCCACTCCTCTGGTTTTAATGAATTTGTCCTCTCATTGTTTTTACGTCTCACGTTAATCCCACTCACCTTCATCTGCTTCACCGCCCTCCTTATCTCCTTCAGTGTCTTCTTTTTCTCCTGGAGTCTCTTTCTGATTTCACTCAGCGTCGCCCCCAGCTCTTTCTGTTTTTAAACACAAGCAGACACACACACATTTTCACTTGGTGATTTCCACTTCACGTTCTGAGTCCTACAATTTCACCACACATTTGTTTCACATTCCGTCACACAGCATACTTCATCTGTCACACTTGTCTTCGTCTTCAACATTGCTGGTGTAAAGCACTCTGAGCTGCATTATTTGTATGAAAATGTGCTATAGAAATAAATGTTGCTGTTGTTGTTGCTGGTGTACAATGAGTTCTTTATATTTAGAAGACATCGCGTATGGGAAATCGGACGTTCACACACACAACTGACCACGTAGGATGAAAACATCCTGAAAATCCTGCAATGTAAAGCTTTTCCAGAGATCAGACTTGTTAAAAGTTTGGAGTTTTGTCATTTTTGGAGTTGAGTGAGATAGCTGATAAATAAAGACTAATGAGGAGTTTGACGGGCTCAGATAAATCCCATTATAAATTAAATGAGCAACTTGTGGAAATATTACAACAAATAAAACTTTATAACTTAAATCCAAGGAAATTGGACATTTAAAATTGAATTCTAGACATTTCAATGAAGATTGCTACAGGTTGGGGTGGCTTATGGTATGGAAGAGGGTCGCATTCAGCCTAGTGAGGGCCATTCATAAAACACTTAAAAAGTTAAGTTTGAGATGTGTGCTACATTCTTTTTCTTTCTTTCTTTCTTTCTTTCTTTCTTTCTTTCTTTCTTTCTTTCTTTCTTTCTTTCTTTTTTTCTTTTTATTTTCACTATTTCAGTAGAATATTGTACCGTGTTAGCCATTGATTGATACAGGAGAAAGTAGGGTGAAATGACACCTTTTATTGGCTAACTATTTAGTTAGCCAATAAAAGGTGTCATTTTACCTTACTTTCTCCTGTATTTTCACTATTAAAATTAAAGCTGTACTCAGAAATACTAATGAATGGGAGCCCTGCGGTGTGCTGGCGCCCTGCCCGGGGTTTGTTTCCTGCCTTGCGCCCTGTGTTGGCTGAGATTGGCTCTGGCAGACCCCCGTGACCCTGTAGTTAGGATATAGCGGGTTGGATAATGAATGGGATTAGGAAGGGGTTCAGGGGTTACTGGGGGCCCAAGAAGAAGGTGTTGCTTAGCACTGGTTTCACGGCAGGTCTTCTTCCCCTTTCTGCCTTCTTCTCTATCTCTTCCAGTTTGAAGCTGATTTTTCAAAAGCTTGGCAGGGCCAAAGTGAGAAACCCCAAGCCCCTCACTCTGACCGATGTTATTTTTGACAGACCCTATCAGTTAACACATAAAGATAACCGATGGTTTGAGGGCTTTGCTTTCACACATGTGGAAGATGCAGAGAATGGCTGATGGCTAATGATCTCGCTAGACTGCAAAAAGGTCTGCTTTACTGCCACGGAAGAGCCCTCTCTCTGTGACACTGCCTTCATTTGTACCAGCACTTCCTTCGTGGATGTGGTTAGCTAAACTGCTTTTACAGAGGTCAATTGTTTAAGTGTAAAGAAATATTAACATACAAATTGTCAGAATATGAAATCTATATATATATAAAAGTCAATGTGTATATGTTTGCGTATTTATGTATGTTCCAGCATCACATCCAAATGGCTGGAGCAATTTTCATGAAACTTGGTACACATGTTTCTCATTGGTCGACTAAAAATACTGAAGGGTGAAAGCAGCCGTAACCCACCTCCTTCTGGGTAGGGTGTGGGGTGATCTTGCGGTCTTGTATGCGTGTTATCATCCAGCTGATTCTCCCAACGACCAGCAGAGGGCGAACTGGAGGTGACTGCCAGCATTCTTTATGTTAGAGCGCCACCGCCACGCCCGCCTGCTACTTTTGAAATTAAATACAGTTGGCCAGGTGGGCATCCGAACTATTATTGGGACTCATTCTGTCTTTGTGACTCGAGCCGCCATATCTATCTATCTACAGTATCTACCTACCTACCAATCTATCTATCTATCTATCTACAGTATCTACCTACCTACCTATCTATATATATATACAGTATATATATATATATACTGTATATATATATATATGGTTGAAATAGTTTTTACTGTCAAATAATGCAAAGAGTCTCAACATGTGTTTTGACCTAATTCTGGGCTCATCAGACGCACACACTCACTGCACTTTCTCTCGGGAATCGAACCTCGGGCGTCAGAGGGTGAAGCCTCTCACGTTGCGCCACGGCATGTGGTTCATTTATTTGACAGTCTGTAGATTGGGGTAATTACATTCAATGCATTCGTAGTCTGAATCACAATCTGATCGTGTGGGTGGTTACCTACCAGGTAACGCTTGTGGTTGGTCAGCAAGTCGGCTAACGTCCGCCACGGTGCCCTCTTTCAGTTGCTAGAAGCAGATCATAGAATGGTTGAAATAGTTTTTACTGTCAAATAATTCAAAGAGTACGCGACACGTGTTTCGCCCTAATTCTGGACTCATCAGGCGTACACACTTACTGCACTCCCTCTCGTGAATCGAACCTCGGGCGTCAGCGGGCAAAGCCTCTCACGTTGTGCCATGGCATGTGGTTCGTTTATAACCACCCACACGATCAGATTGTGATTCAGACTACGAATGCATTGAATATATATATATATATATATATATATATATATATATATATATATATAAAACAGATTAACAATCACGTGGTCTTGTATGCATGTTATCATCCAGTTGATACTCAGAACGGCCACCAGAGGGCAGACTGGAGGTGACTGCCTCCATTCTTTATGTTAGAGCGCCACCTCCACGCCCGCCTGTTGCTTTTGAAATTAAATACAGTTGGCCAGGTGGGCGTCCCAACTATTATTGGGACTCATTCTGTCTTTGTGACTCGAGCCGCCATATCTATCTATCTACAGTATCTACCTACCTATCTATCTATGTGTATATATATATATATATATATATATATATATATATATATATATACATACATACATACATACACATACATATATATACACATATACAGTTTATATAAAGCAAACTGTAACAATCTCGTGGTCTTGTATGCATGATATATTCCAGTTGATACTCAGAACGACCACCAGAGGGCGAACTGGAGGTGACTGCCAGCATTCTTTACGTATGACCGCCACCATCCCCGCCTGTTGCTTTTGAAATTAAATCGAGTTGGCCGGTTCCGAGTGTCAACTACTGTAGATCATAACATACATACAAGACCGCAAGACAAGCACACTAGGGAGTCTTCATTGTTTGATAATTTATTTTTATTTTTAAAATTGTGGGGTTTTTAAATGATATTTTTCGCAAGCAATTAAAAAAAAAACTTATTTTCCTCCCGGGCAACGCCGTGTATTTCATTTCCGCTAGTGAAATATTATAAAGTCTCATTCTTCTACCTTCCATCAAAAGGAATTATTTCTGATTATTAAGGAATTGTATAATTACTTCTGTAGCTGGGTCCCAAAGTGGCAAATTAAATCTCTCAGTCCAAAAAAAGTTTTGTTTTAAAAACTTTTAGTGAAAATTGAAAACAAGCAATCCACACAAGAATAGAGAAAATTCGTTACACATGTAGAATAAAAGGCTAAAGAAACGAAAAATGTTTCTTTTTGTTAAACTTTAGTCGTTTCCATACTTAAGGATGAGTTATGGATCTACGTATGCTTTACTTGACATTACGTACGGCTCTGCATGTATAACTGAACATGTTAAGACCCGGCTTGAAACCGTGTGCCCTCCATGTCTTACGCACGACAAGGCAGGTCACTGACTGAGACTAATCTGCAATCAGAGGGACAGGAAACAGTTAGAATATTCCATTTCAGTTCAGCTTCTGGGGGTTAGAAGAACGTTCCATAGACTGCACAAGTTGATAGGCAAACATTTCACATAACTACTTCTATCAACTTAACGTGACCTAATTAACTGGCAAATGGCTCTTACAACTATATTTCAATATACATAAAATCGAACGTCTGTCTGTATGTCTGTCCGCTTTTCACAAGAGAACTGCTTAACAGATTTTGATCATTTTTTTTTTTTTTAGCATTTGCTTTAATACTCCGGTTGATTTTGTGACTTCTCTCATTACTCTATGTATCATAGTTCGCTTGCAGTACTGATTTATTTGCGCGAATTTAAGAGAGACTCATCGGGCCGGTGGGAAGGGTGGCGGGGCCCTCCTCACTCGCGGGTCAGCCTCGGGGAGTTCCTTACCTCCGCTTAGCTACTGAACGAGAGAGCTACTTAACGGATTTAGATTGGGGTTTTTTTTCTATAATTTTCTTGAACGTTCTCATTGATTTTGCAATATCTCTCATCGCACTAAGAATCATAGTTTGCTTGCAGGAGCGATATATTCGCGCTAATCCGAGAGAGAGGCTACGGGCCGAGGGGAGGGAGAAGCCCACCTCGCTGTCCTGTTTCACTACTAGGCTGGCGAAACCGAGGGGGGTGGCTAGTTAGTTAAAAAAGTGAAAATATCTGTGTCACAAAACACTGTCTTTGGTCAGCATCTGCTAGCAGTTCATAGCCGGACGGCGCTCAAGGTACCCCAAAACCCAGATAAAGTGCAAAGTCTCTTGAAATCAAAGTCAGCAATGCTTATTATAAAAAAAAAAAAGATAAAACAGTATTTGTGGGTGAGATAAAGAACAAAACCCACAATAAAAAATAAATTAATTAATTAATCTCTCTATTATAAAAAAAAAAAAACCTTGGAAGGTTAGAAGGAGACCAGATGTGATTTTTTTCAGAGAGACACTTTCACATCCCGAGAGACGAGACTTTGTGCCAAGAGATTTAACCAGGCCCAGTGCCGGAAATAAAAGACAAAGAGAGGATGACAAAGTAGAATGTCGTAAAGAATTCAAAAACGTTGGCACACTACACATGCAGAGCTGGTTAGAGATTATGAAAGTACTAAAATTTGAAAGTCTCAAAAAAGGATAGTAAAGATCTCATTAGCGCAAATTACTGGGTGAAATAATGGAACAGCCAAAAGAGATCAAATATATTGTTTGGATTTAAACTTTAAGTCGGAGACTTGTAGATCGTCTAATTTGTGTTGCCATCAGGGGAAAAAAAAAGTAGTGTTTCTTCCCAATGAAGAGGCGTATCAGCGAGAATTAAAAGATTTGTGGTTTGGTGTAAGTGAAATCCCGCGAGAGAAAATTTCAAGCATGCACACGGTTCAATCATTTCTCATTAATGTGAATGCTATTGTCAGACTCATTCCTGGTACACTGAAAAAAGTATAACATTGATGTTGTTCATTCAACGTAAATTTTCTCTTTCAAGCAACTTAAGATTAGTCATTTAGTGTTGCAGCTTGAAATATTTGGTTTCAGATCTCAATCAAAGTAAAAAAATTTGTTTGTACCAAATTAAGTTAAGGTGGAGGGAATAAACGTAAAAATCCTATTTCATTTAACTTAATATTTTAGGTTGTTCATGTGCTGTGTTTGGGGGCCGTTTGTATATTCTTTCGGTCGAACGTTCCAGTTTGATGGCTTTCCAACTGCCAAAAAAGAAGAATAACTTAAAAAATAGATTTACTTCAGTTAAAAAAACAAGTGAATTACACCCAATCACTCTAAATGATTTGCCTCAACTTAAAAATTGTGGGATCAATAAGCTAAAAAAATTATATTGGTTCAGATTGAAAATATTAAGTGTGAATCATCACATTTGTTTTCTGTGTAGAGAGAAAGAAATGATATAAGTTATACATTGCGTTGTCACAACGTAATTCCAAACATGGAATCAAAATTCGATGCGATATTGACGAAAAGGTAAAAGCGAAAAGAGATCCAATATATGGACATAGGTGATATGAGAGAAGTGTGCCGTGCGAGATGCAGATCACACGGCATGGCGGTAGCAGTAAGCCAGCAGCTGATGGAGCAAAGAGGAGGTAAAATAAAAAACTGTATTTGTTTCCCATTGTATCATCGTTTAAGAGGGGGTTTTGGAGGAGCAACCGCGTCTCCTTGGGGTGTGTGCCGGCCCACTCTTCACAATGCGAGCAGCAGAGACGCAAAGTGGCTGGCGTGTAGCGCCGGCCTTTAGGGGGTGGGCGAGCGAAACGAGCAGGGGGTGAAGCTCCCTAGTAAATAAATAAATATCTAGCGGAACAAAATAGTCGCATCCAACAAACAGAACAAATTCAATAAATTATTGAAAACTTTCATGCATAGTAATTATAGGCAAGGGCTCATAAAATGCACATAGTCCAAACCTGCCAAAAAAAATAAAATAAAATAGTAGAAAGAAAAAGGTCGAGTAACTGGTCCAATGGCTCTGTAGCAGCCAAAAACCGCTCTCTCTCTGTCTCTCTCTGTCTCTCTCTGTCTCTCTCTCTGTCTCCCGGAAATCTAGGAGACTTACTGGCTTACAAAGTTTGGAAAAATACCTTTAATAGACAACCTTGAGCATGGGGAAAAAATGAACCTTTACAATACGTGCAATAAGATGCTGCATCAGACGGTGGTGAGCACCCTTTTCTACGCGGTGGTGTGCTGGGGAGGCAGCATAAAGATAAAGGACGTCTCATGCCTGGACAAACTGGTGAGGAAGGCAGGCTCTATTGTAGGCACGGAGCTGGACAGTTTGACATCCGTGGCAGAGCGACGGGCGCTGAGCAGGGTCCTGTCAATCATGGAGAAGCCACTGCATCCACTGAACAGGATCATCTCCAGACAGAGGAGCGGCTTCAGCGACAGACAGACTGCTGTCACCGTCCTGCTCCACTGACAGACTGAGGAGACCCCACACTATGTGACTCTTCAATTCCACCGGGGGGATAAACGTTAACATTATACCACGGGTGTCGAACTCCAGTCCTGGAGGGCCGCAGTGGCTGCAGGTTTTCATTCTAACGCTCTTCCTCATTAGTGACCAGTTTTTGCTGCTAATTCACTTCTTTTGCCTTTGTTTTAATTAACTTGACTCAGGCCCCTTAGCCGTCTCTTTTTCCTTAATTAGCAGCCAAACAATAATGAGACACAAAGTGAGTCACCACATGACCAGCTCACCTATGGCCATCACACAATATCTAAAAATATTAGAAAAAACAGAACAATCAACAGTTTTGGAAATGTCTGCTGTGGCAGAATGAGAGCAGCAACAGGCCATGGAATAAAATAACGGGCTTAATTAACGGCAAGAATTGACTTCTGATTAAGAGATTGGTTGGAGTTTGAAATCTCAGTTTAGCTGGTCAACTGTTAGTTCGTTTCAAGTCTCATTTCTGTTTGGCTGTCATTGAATGAAGAAAGGAAAAAATTCAGAGGACTGAATCCTTCAAAACAGGGCTAATTAAAATGAAGGGAAAAAGAGTTAATTAGCAGTGAAAACTTCGTCACTGATTAGGAAAAGGGTTAGAATGAAAACCTGCAGCCACTGCG
>JANRMT010062807.1:13839419-13860640 GCA_026402145.1 Polypterus bichir lapradei
CTGGTTTGATTGTCTTTGTAATGATTGTTGATGTTTAATAAAAGGTAGTTTTACAACTCAAAAAAATATTTTTCTTTCTTTCTTTCTCTTTCTTTCTTTCTTTCTGCTCATGCTTATTTATCGTTATAATCATGTTTTGCATGTTTACCACACACTCTTTATTGTATATAGCGTCTTTATTTTACTATTTTTATGTTGGACTTACCGAAACGTATTAGGGCCACGGAGAAGAAAAAAAAAATACGGACACTGAAGAAAAAAAAAAGTGTATGTCGAGAATAAAGCTGACATTTCCACTTCATTCTCGCCGTTTAGGTCGATGTTACAGTCGACATTTCCACTTTAAACCATTGTGTTTTCTCTCTCTAGTTTAACTTTGCCGTGTCCTAAACTTCATTTTTAAATCAATGTTTAATTTCCTAGATTTTCTCCACCCCGTCATAACTAAAGATGCACATTAAATGTGTAGCTGCGGCTGGCATCGCTCCGCCTCTAAAGACGCGATCCGCGCGCAGTGCACTGTGGGAGGAGGCGGGGTGACGAGTGCCGAGGTGACAGTTCTATAAAGTTTAAGGCCGTTCAGTAGACAGTCAGTAGTTTTCGCCTGCATTATGAAGACGTTGTCTGGCGTATTTTCTTTCCTCGCACGGCACTACAGATGCTTTGTATGAAGTGTTCACCGAGCCAGTTGTCAATCGCTACGATCTTCGATTTCCTCTGCACTGAGAGGAGGCGCAGGTAGCGATCAGCACACAGAACACATTCACTTCATGCTATTCCTGCTCTCTGAACATTTAGGATGCTAAGATGAATACTTGATATCATTTATATGATGAAATGAATTAAAACATGTGTTAAACATTGGGGGAAACTGGCGGCGTGGGGATCGCGCTTCTGTCTCGTATCTAGGGGGTCCCGGGTGTTCCCTGCCTCGAGTTTGTGAGTTCTTCTGGTGGGTTTGCTCGGCGTGCTTCAGTTTCCTTTCAAACTCATGTATGATATTGGGTTTTGTTCTGTTAAATTGCCCCCTGGTGTAAATGTGTTTCTCGTGTTCACACTGCGATGAGCTGGCGCCCCGTTCAGGATTTGTTCCTGTCTTGCACACGATGCTGGCTGGGATGGGCGCAGCCTTGAATGGGTGGCATAAATAAACATGTGTAACGAAGGTTTTTGTAAAGTTCTGAACACTCCGTGTCCTAAATGTATAGCTAGTTTTAAGTTCACAAAGACGTTAGACATCTACATTGTCCGCGGTGAAAGTCATTTCTTCCATTGATGTTCACAGACCTCGAAGTCTTAAACTTTTTATTGACTGTATCCCAATTCCAGGGGGTCACAGGTAGTGGTGGTCTGCTCAGTACTGATGTGTAGACGCCATGTCGAGCTTTCAATGGGCAGATGTTCGAAGTGTCACTTCGAGGCTGTATTATTGTGTGATTTCCCTCTCCCTACCCTTTACCTCTTTTCTTTAAGGGTCAGTGTGCTCGTTGAGTTCATTACCGGGTTGGTCTCCTGTCGCACTTTAAGATGAACACACACAGACACAGACATACGCAGACACACAGACCCTCAGCACACAAGTACTGTATGAAAGACGTACACACATCACGTTATTCGCAGCACTTTAACACACACGTGTGCCGTCTGAATAACACAAGCACAGTCGGCTCTCTCCAGCACTCCGAGAGACTTACTTATCATAGGCACGAACAACGGGCGATGTCTCCGATATATCTCACACCTAAACATCACCTTTGGTCTCCAAGAATATATTCAGACATACAAAGGCTCAACATCCCCGGTTATTGGCCATTTATCAGCAGTGAATGTTTGACTTTAACGCACTCGTCATTACTGGACTGAGCTCTTCGTTCACAGCTCGATAAACCTGGCAGTTTGGATCATATGGCACTTCACACTGCACCAGGCGCTCTTCACAAATTACTTTATTACCTCAGTCACTCTGGATATGAAGACAAAGTATAGAAAGTTAAAAGTAGCGTGGTGTTTATTAAAGAGCAATAATAACCGCAGAGAATAACATCAAACACACACGGGGCACACGAGGCACATGACAGAGCGCAGACCCTCAGATGTGGAATGGAGAGCACTGCTCAGGTCTAAATGATCGATTTCACTGCTAGACTTACAAATCAAATATTCAATCCAAATCAACATCTTATTTGTTACTCACCCCATTGTCTTGAGAATTAAAAAGCATATTCTGACTTTTCAGCGCTATTAAGAAATGGATCATCAATACGGAGTGTTATATCTTCAGATCAGACAACACAGGAGATGTGATCAGAGGTGGTGACAAGTCAGAAGGTCACAGAGGAGCAGATTTGACAAATGTCAGTCATCCTTATTGTTTATTCACCAAACACCATTGGGAGTTTATTATACAAAATGTAAACAATTATTAGATTTGTATTGTTAATACATAACGATAATTAAAAAAATTAATTCAAATAAATGTTTTTTTCCCATAGAGGATCTTCCATAACCTAACAA
This sequence comes from Polypterus bichir lapradei, assembly GCA_026402145.1. NCBI lineage: Eukaryota > Metazoa > Chordata > Cladistia > Polypteriformes > Polypteridae > Polypterus > Polypterus bichir. Next base: position 13,841,934 of record JANRMT010062807.1, read on the forward strand.
AGCTGCACTGTCCTTAAAGGTAATGACAATATTAAGAAATCTCCACTAAATATCCATTTGATCAAACCCAAATCTTTCCTCCCCCTCAGCCTTGCCATTCATTTAATATTGAGAGTGGCCACTAGAGGGGGCAGTTTGGCTACAGAAGAATCAGCTCACCTGTCAGCTCTGAAGGTCATGTGACTGTGTGATCGTGTCACCCTTATTTTGCTCTTAATTCATTTAAATCTTAATTAGTTTTAGATATAATATTTAAAGTTCTTTATTTCAGATGTTTTATTCTTGTGTTTTTATTTTATTCTTATTTCTTTTACACTGCACTGTATTCTGTTCTCCCCTTCACTGCTGACCTTTCCCATGTGTGTAATATGGCGGGTGTCCACTAGAGGGCGCCACTGCACTTCAGTCCCACCCCTCAGTCCTCCTGTTAAAGTCTCCATTCGTCTGACTCTCTGATTGTTTCTCATTCTCTCCTTTCATGTTTCACTGCTCAGGATTTCACTGAATGCTTTCTGCTTTTATCTTTTAGATTTCCTTTTTGTATAAATTGCTGTGTAATATTTAGAGTGGCCACAAGAGGCAGTAGATTAGCGACTGACTAATCAGTGACCCCTTCTGTCCATTCGTTGTCTTTCTTATCTGCTTTTCAATTTCAGGTTTGTGGACAAGGTGGGCTAACCCTGGATGGGGTGCCAGTCCACTACAAAGCCACACATGTGCACCCATGTCAAGTGTGTGCCAACTGACCAAGAATTCATTTTTTTAAGATGTTGGAGCTTTCAGGGTACCAACAGTGACAAATCTGGGGACAAGGAGGATGTGCAGTTTAAAGTTTAATGTGACATCAACTAAAACACCAAACTCTGTCAGTATGGCTGACATCTGACTGACCGGTGAGTCCTCGTCTTCAGACATTCACAGGGAATTCATTCTGAAGTGAAGGACCCTTTGAGTGACCAATGGAGGGTCACAAAATGTCTGGTGAGAGGACAACACTCCAGTCCCATCTGTCACTCTCTGCTCCTACATATAGTCACTATTCAAGAGCTCTCCATACTGAGTCTGTATAGCGCCTTTCAGTTGTGCTGATCCAGCAGGACCACACGCCTGTCCTACTTAACAGGTGACATTCAGTGACACTTGGGGACCTTAGTAGTTGTTGGGGTGTCAGCCTGAAGTACATGTGGCTGTGAATCAACAGTAACCTCTGCTGGTCAGACTGGTATTTGTAGGTCTGAGGTGTCACCGCCCCTCATTATGACACACACACACCTGATTGGCTCCTCAAACCCAATAAAAATGGAGACCCTGACAGCCGCACTCGCCCCGCATTCTCATCCACAAATTCACTCACAGAGGTGCTGCTACCCCCACCCCCCCCCCAACCCACCCATCCTGTAAAATTAATTTCACCCCAAACTACAAACACAAAGAGGACCTGAACTTGTGAGGACATCAAGTGACCGATGGAGGGTACTGGTCAGTGGTCACATGGTGTCAGATGGCTGATTGTTACACTGGAGTTACGACCAAGACAAAACCCTGGATAGAGGGGCTCAGTGAAGGAGGTGTTGAACTTGTGCAGGAGGGTCATTGTGTGTGAGACGCTATAAAATGACAGAGAGCCAGCAGGCCAGTCCAGGTACACACCTATTCTGGGGCTGTAGGGGGCACTGATTACAGTCTGATTGTTATTGTGACACACAGAGTCCTGGTAGTCAGAGCACCACAAACACCAGGACTTCTTGTTGTTTCCAAGGTCGCAATCATCACCCCATCCTTTCCTGCTCAGTCCTTTATATGCGACTCCAATCTCCATGAAGTCTCCACTGCTCTCCACTTCCCAGTAGCAGTGAGTCCCAGTCAGAGCCTCTCTGCACAGAACTTGAGGCCACCAGTCAAATCTGTCAGGATGATCAGGATGTTCAGTCTCTGTCCTCTCATGTGTCACCTTCTTGTTCCCTTCAGACAGATGGAGGCCTCTGTGTGCCGTGCTGATGTCCAGTGTGAGGGGACAGAAGTCTGAAAGGAGAGAAAAGAAAACGAGTGAGGAAATCTGGGAGTGTGTAACGGGACTGGGGGCGGAGCACAACACAGACAATTAACAAGAACCAATCAGGAGCAGCGCTGACATACACTAATATTAAAGAGCTCATCTGATTAGAAAGAATCTGTGGAGATTTAAAATAAAATTATGGAATTACAATAAATCCGAATCCCTTTTATTCTCCAGTACTTCACTTGCAGGAATCTGACTTGGTAGATTTGGAGCTCCTTATAACGGAACACAACATCACAGACAAATAACAGAAATAGCTGAAGTTAAAAAGACAAACTTCACACCGAGTGGTAGAATAATCCAATTATAAAGGAGATGTGCCGATAGTGATGTGCTTGTGAGAGTGTGAGTGTGTAGTGTGTATTCCCGTGTCACACACACACATGTCCTCACACTGTACACACACACACACAGTCTCTGACAGAACACATGAATACACACAGAAGACGGCTAAGTCACTGCTGGGAGAGGCTGTCACTCTGGCAAAGAAACTATGGAGGTGTTTGTTGTCACACACGTGTGTTTAGGAGACAACTAAAGGGCTTGAAAACATGTGATTCCATGCCAGACCAGGGGGTGGTAAAGTGCACTAATTTTCCCTTTCGACCATTCTAGGGAAATCCCTCCTGGCTCTGGGGCAGACACTGACGTCACTTCCTGTTCCGGTATTGATGAAATCACTTCCTTTCCTGTCCATTAAAGCCACCATCTTGTCTCCAGAAGTTCAGTTCTGTTCTGGACTCAGCTGTATGATAATGTTTTGCTATTTGAATCAGTTTTGCAGCTGGGAACAATTATACAGGTGGCTGCCCTAAACCTTCTCAATGTTTGATGGTCATTATTGTGACACTGTTAGTTTGAGTTTGAACTGACTGAAGCGTTTGGGAGTTTGTGAGAAGAAGTGATGAGCTTCTGAGATGAGTCTGTGGTGGTCCTTATGACACAGTTAGTGACACGAGATGTCTACAGGTCTGCACAGATGAAGAGCACAGCAGACCTCACCACACGCTCTCATTTATTTATGGAGTGTGCCGTTGGTGAGCCAAACCAGACACCAATGGAGAATGTGATTACACTTTCAATTACAGCTTTGTGAAACTGAACAACAACCCCTCCTTGAACCGTCACCTTATCGTGGTGGAGGGGTTTGCGTGTCCCAATGATCCTAGGAGCTATGTTGTCTGGGGCTCTATGCCCCTTTTAGGGCCACCCAAGGCAAACTGGTCCTAGGTGAGGGATGAGACAAAGAGCGGTTCAACAAACCTCCGATGAAGAACAAAAACCTTGAACGACATTTTCCCTTGCCCAGACGCGGGTCACTGGGGCCCCTCTCTGGAGCCAGGCCTGGAGGTGGGGCTTGATGGCGAGCGCCTGGTGTCCGGGCCTGCACCCATGGGGCTTGGCCGGGCACAGCCCAAAGAGGTAACATGGGTCCTCCTTCCCATGGGCTCACCACCTATGAGAGGGGCCAAGGAGGTTGGGTGCAGTGTGAGTTGGGTGGTGGCCGAAGGCAGGGACCTTGGCAGTTTGATCCTCGGCTACAGAAACTGGCTCTTGGGACGTGGAATATCACCACTCCTAAGGGGAAGGAGCCTGAGCTAGTGCACGAGGTCAAGAGGTTCCGGCTAGATATAGTCGGACTCACCTCGACGCACAGCTTGGACTCTGGAACCAATCTCCTTGAAAGGGGATGGACTGTCTACCTCTGGAGTTGCCCCCGGTGAGAGGCGCTGAGCAGATGTGGGCATACTTATTGCCCCCCGACTTGGAGCCTGTGCATTAGGGTTTACCCCGGTGGACGAGAGGGTGGCCTCCCTCCGCCTTCAGGTGGGGGGAAGGGTCCTGACTGTTGTTTGTGCGTATGTGCCGAACAGCAGTTTGGAGTACCCACCCTTTTTGGAGTCTCTGGAGGTGGTGCTAGAGGGCGTACCTTCTGGGGATTCCCTCGTTTTGCTGGGAGACTTCAATGCTCACGTGGGCAATGACAGTGAGACCTGGAAGGGCGTGATTGGGAGGAATGCCCCCCCCCGATCTGAACCCGAGCGGTGTTTTGTTATTGGACTTCTGTGCTCGTCACGGATTGTCCATAACGAACACCATGTTCAAGCATAAGGGTGTTAATATGTGCACTTGGCACCAGGACACCCTAGGCCTCAGTTCGATGATCGACTTTGTGGTTGTGTCGTCGGATTTGCGGCCATATGTCTTGGACACTCGGGTGAAGAGAGGGGTGGAGCTGTCAACTGATCACCACCTGGTGGTGAGTTGGCTCCGATGGTGGGGGAAGATGCCGGTCAGACCTGGTAGGCCCAAACGTGTTGTGAGGGTCTGCTGGGAACGGCTGGCAGAGTCCCCTGTCAGAAGTAGCTTCAACTCCCACCTCCGGCAGAACTTTAACCACGTCCCGAGGGAGGTGGGGGACATTGAGTCTGAATAGGCCATGTTCCCTGCCTCTATTGTTGAGGTGGCTGACCGGAGCTGTGGCCGCAAGGTGGTCGGTGCCTGTCGTGGCGGCAATCCCCGAACCCGTTGGTGGAGACCGGCGGTGAGGGATGCCGTCAAGCTGAAGAAGGAGTCCTATAGGACCTTTTTGTCCTGTGGGTCTCTGGAGGCAGCTGATAGGTACCGGCAGGCCAAGCAGAATGCGTCTTCGGTTGTTGCTGAGGCAAAAACTCGGGCATGGGAGGAGTTTGGAGAGGCCATGGAGAATGACTTTCAGACGGCTTCGAGGAGATTCTGGTCCACCGTCCGGCATCTCAGGAGGGGGAAGCAGTGCAGGGTCAACACCGTATATGATGGGGATGGTGCGCTGCTGACCTCGACTCGGGACGTTGTGGGTCGGTGGGGGGAGTACTTCGAAGACCTCCTCAATCCCACTAACATGCCTTCCAATGAGGAGCAGAGCGTGGGGACTCTGAGGTGGGCTCTCCCATCTCTGGGACTGAGGTCACCAAGGTGGTCAAAAAACTCCTTGGTGGCAGGGCCCCAGGAGTGGATGAGATACGCCCGGAGTTCCTCAAGGCTCTGGATGTTGTAGGACTGTCTTGGTTGACACGTCTCTGCAACATCGCATGGACATCGGGGACAGTGCCTCTGGATTGGCAGACCAAGGTGGTGGTCCCCCTTTTTAAAAAGGGGGACCGGAGGGTGTGTTCAAACTACAGAGGGATCACACTCCTCAGCCTCCCTGGAAAAGTCTATTCGGGGGTTCTGAAGAGGAGGGTCCATCGGATAGTCGAACCTCGGATTCAGGAGGAACAGTGTGGTTTTCGTCCTGGTCGCGGAACAGTGGACCAGCTCTACACCCTTAGCAGGGTCCTAGAGGGTGCATGGGAGTTTGCCCAACCAGTCTACATGTGTTTTGTGGACTTGGAAAAGGCGTTCGACCGTGTCCCTCGGGGAATCCTGTGGGGGGTGCTCAGGGAGTATGGGGTACAGGACCCCCTGATAAGAGCTGTTCGATCCCTGTACAACTGGTGTCAGAGCTTGGTCCGCATTGCCGGCAGTAAGTCGAGCCCGTTTCCAGTGAGAGTTGGACTCCGCCAGGGCTGTCCTTTGTCACCGATTCTGTTCATAGCTTTTATGGACAGAATTTCTAGGCACAGCCAGGGCGTTGAGTGGGTCCGGTTTGGTGGACTCAGGATTGGGTCACTGCTTTTTGCAGATGATGTTGTCCTGTTTGCTTCATCAGGCCATGATCTTCAGCTCTCTCTGAATCGGTTCGCAGCTGAGTGTGAAGCGGCTGGGATGAGAATCAGCACCTCCAAATCCGAGACCATGGTCCTCAGCCGGAAAAGGGTGGAGTGCCCTCTCAGGGTTGGGGGAGAGATCCTGCCCCAAGTGGAGCAGTTCAAGTATCTCGGGGTCTTGTTCACGAGTGAGGGAAGAATGGAGCGTGAGATCGACAGGCGGATTGGTGCGGTGTCTGCAGTGATGCGGGCTCTACATCAGTCTGTCGTGGTGAAAAAGGAGCTGAGCCGTAAGGCAAAGCTCTCAATTTACCACTCGATCTATGTTCCTACCCTCACCTATGGTCATGAGCTATGGGTAGTGACCAAAAGAACGAAATCGTGAATACAAGCGGCTGAAATGAGTTTCCTCCGCAGGGTGTCTGGGCTTTCCCTTAAAGATAGGGTGAGAAGCTCAGTCATCCGGGAGGGGCTCAGAGTAGAGCCGCTGCTTCTCCGCATCGAGAGAAGTCAGATCAGGTGGCTCGGGCATCTGATCAGGATGCCTCCTGGACGCCTCCCTGGTGAGGTGTTCTGGGCACGTCCAACCGGGAGGAGGCCCCGGGGAAGACCCAGGACACGCTGGAGGGACTATGTCTCCCGGCTGGCCTGGGAACGCCTTGGGATTCTCCCGGAAGAGCTGGAAGAAGTGGCCAGGGAGAGGGAAGTCTGGGCATCTCTGCTCAAGCTGCTGCCCCCGCGACCCGACCTCGGATAAGCGGAAGAGGATGGATGGATGGAAAATGAAGAAGGATTGGCTGTGAAATATTTAATTTCTTTATCTGGCGTAAGAAGTCCAATCGCCGCTGTGCCTTCTTAGTGATGTGGTGGTGTTCATGTCCCAGCTGAGAGTGTCTGTGATTGTTGTGCTCTGAACTTTGAAGGAGTCCACCATATTGACTGCTGAATCATTCATTTGTAGTGTCAGAGGTTGTGACTGCTGTTTGTGAATGTCAATGGCCATTTCCACTGTCTCAGGGGTCTTGAGCAGCAGGGTGTTGAAGGTCACCAAGACACAAGACGAGACCTCTCTTTTCTAGAAGGTGCTTCATTGCTGTTAGTAATTAGACCAATAATGGTGGTGCCCTCAGTGAACTTAATGATTTAACTGAAGGATCAGTGGACCAGCAGTCATTGGGGTACCAGGAGTAAAGTAGGGGGGCCATCCACAGCATTGAGGGGAAGCTGTGTTGATACAGAGACAGTCTGAGAGGTGGGAGCCCACACAAACATGCTAATGTAGCAGCAGACTCCAGCGCCATTGACTTGTTGTGATGATCAGCATCTCTAACTGCTCTGTAAAGCAGAAACCCCAGCAGTTCTAATGTGGAGTCAGGAACTGATGCAGTAAGCCAGGTGTCCACACATCAATACGCTGACCAGAGAGAATAATCCTTACTGGGGCTGAGAAGAAGATGAAGTTCATCTGTTTTGGACCTCAGTGGTCTGACGCTGATAAAACTAGTAATGGAAGGGGCACTCGACAAGCGCGTCTCCTGAACCCCACCAGAGACCCTGCCACTTCTCCACTTCAGGTGGGAGTTACATGGCTGGGAGTCCGAGTCTGCAGTCAGAGGTTCATAAGTGCTGAATCCGTATGAAAGTGTCCTTCATCAGTGGAGGAGAAATGAAGTCCAATCCCAATAGTCAGGAGCTGATCTTGTGTGTATGTAATCCTCATATTGTTACAAAAGGAAAGTTAACAGAGAAAAACAACACATCAGCAACGAGCAAACAACTGTGGCTGCCCTGATCAGCGCCATCATTATGAGTACAAGGTCACCGTCGAGGTCCGAGTTCTAATGAAGTATCCACACGGACCGCTGTCTTTATTAAATGACACTTTTATTGTCACAGTCCACCTCTTTAAATTAAAATCAATCCACTGTCACACTTCATCACAAACTGACAGCTCAATGATTTACTAGCCAGCAAACAAGATGGCCATTGAGTGCTGAGAGATGTGAAGTTCATGAAGAAAATCATCATGGAGTGAGCTGAAGCTACTCAGTCATTAAAGATTTGGGATCAGAATAATAAGAAATGTGAAGAAGAGGAACTGAACTGGTAAAACTTGATTCAGGACAGCATGATGGCCGAGGGGTTTTGAGCTTCGGCCTCACAGATTGAGCTTCACGATTTTGAATTTGTTGCCCAGCGGTCGTCTTTGTCAAGTCGGCATGTTCTCTTCGTGTCACTCCTGGTTTTCTTCACACAATCCACAGACATGCATGTTGGGTGAATTGGTGACTCTGATTTGGCCTTGTGTGTTTGTGAGTACCTGACTTAACACACTGCAGCTTCAACTGGATTAAACCGGTTTGACAATGTTGTGTTAAAAATCACTTCAATGTAAATCCACCACAGCCATGATGGTCTGCTGACCTGAATGATAAGGTTTTCAGCACCAGGGGACAACTGAAGATTTCGCGCCCCCTCCTGTTTGCCAAAATGCAATGGGAAAGGGAAAGAAAATTTTTAAAATGTATTTAAAATAATAGTATTTTAAGAAAAAAAATTCATATTTTTTATTTTATATAGTTTTAAATTTTTAAATATTTTTAATTTTTTAAAGCACTTTTATGCATATATTTTCAAGGTTTCGCTAAATTTATGAAGATAGAACGAAGTAAAATAATTAAGACAACAATGGTAGTTCGAAAATATAATTATTCTAAACTATTATTCAAATATAACATTGTAAAAACTTAAACATTAAATTGGATATAATAATATAATAACCTGAAAATGAAGTTAGTATAAAGTAAAAAAAAATAGTTTGATGTATAATATTTTAAATGTAATTGTTAACTTCAAAGAGAAATTTTCCTAGCCTTTGCTGCTGCACATCTATGGATTAGTTCATCAAAATGTCTGCTGTCGGTCACCTCCCGCTCCACACTCAGCAAAGCCAAGGCTGACAATCTTTCCTGTGCCATGGATGATCTCTGGTAGGACAAGATAAGTTTTCATTTACTGAAAGATCTTTCACTACTGGCGATGGAGGTTCCAACAGTCAGTAAATCTGAAGACCAACTCTCAGATTTGGAAATCCATCTTCCCCATACTGTACAATAAAGTGAAGCAGGTCCGCTGGTGTCGAAAGCTTAACATCAGCTCTTGTCTTGAGTAGCATTCGGCAGTCCATTATTTCAGTATACATCTCCAAGCCATCCAAGTCTGTATCGTAAAAGTTTCCCATGAAAATGCAACTCTGTTTCAAGCTATTTTCGTATAATTTAATAAATAAAAAGTCTCCGAAAATGATAACGCCGCCTCGTGTTCTTTAAAATAAAAATCCGTCATTAGTTTTTGTAAGAAAAAATTCGTTTTCTGCATTTAAAAATGATTTTAAAGAAAGTATATAGCAAATTATAAAGCAAAATAATCATATATTTATAAAAACTGCATTACTTACAATTTACTCGTACGAAAATATGACGGGGAAACGTCTAGACTTTTGCAGCCATCTACTAGAATACTTCACCACAGCCCAATCAATTTTCTATCAAACACATAAACACAAATCACTTGGCACACAGAAATGGCGTTTGCAACAACTTAGACAATGATACGCTAATGCCTCATGTCAGTCGATGCGACCTGTTAAATAACGTGAAAAATGTTTCTGGGTGGGAGTCAAGCATGTTAGAGTAGTGGAGGGGATCAATTATTGTCTGTTGGGTATGTTTTTTATTTACTTTTTAGTGCATTTAAGAATGGAAAACATTTCATTTTAAAATTTCGTAACATCAATTTGGCGCCCCCTGGATGCTGCGCCCGGGGTCAGATGTCACACCTTGACCCCCCAAGCTACGCCACTGGCATGTTCACAGTAACGGCGCTTGTCCTTTGCTGTGAAATAACAGCGGGTTGTTGCTCGTCATTCGCCAGGTTTCAGAAAAACGCACAGTAGCGTGCAGCACGTAGCTCAACTTGTAAAAGTGACACCAATGGTTACTAAAGCGTCCACAAGTAATAGCGGTAATATCCATGCCGTCTATAAAAATGTAAATTAATGTCCACAAACTGAACCAACCGCCGCTGCCACCAGTGTAAGAGAGGGCATTAAGAGTCCGCTACTCTCCTTACCAGAATTCGGCGTCGGTTCTTCTTGGCTTGCGGAGCCCTTGATGTGTGGAAAGGTACACAGAGATGGTCACCCAAGTTTGTGGACTATTTTCCAATTATATTTTATTTCTTTAATAATACTTCTGTTTTTTTTCTTACTTTCTCTTTCTCTCTTTCTCTCTACTCCACCCAACAAATGTCTCCTCCCTTAAATAATCCATCAACTAACTTTATTGAAATTTCCTGACATGAACTCCTGTTTACATTAACTTTCCCTCACTCAGCACGCCACTTAAATGGAAACTTCCCCTGTGGACTGACAGACAAACCTTACCACTGACCAATCTGTTGGAGTGACAAATGCAATGCATGTATCTCTGTTATATGTTAATTGGTATGGGAATCATAAAAGCAGTGTTAATGTTTGTGATGTGCCATCTGTTGGAGTGACAAATCCAATGCGTATGTCTATTCTATATGCCACTCTATGTGCAGAGCTGAAGCACAATAAACTGCCACAGGTCAGGACCAGCATTTGCGTGCCAGCAGGGAGGTTTACAGGCTGGTGTGGTGCCCACTAATCACACTCACACTAACACACATTCTGTCATAAAACTGCTGACCGATATCAGTGGTTACGTCTGGTGCTGTGGCTCTGCAACTAGATGATATTGATTTGTATGGGAGTCATAAAAGCTGTGCTAATGTTTGTGAGGTTTCACCTGTTGGAAAGACAGAGACAAAGTGACAGGACAGATACACAGACAGACAGACAGACACTTGTCCTTTTATTAAAGAGGATTAATCACAAACAAGAAGTCCTAATATGTTCAGAACATAGAAAACATGAAATATGATCAGCGTTACCAAAGTTACCAAATAAACAGATTTGACTTTTTTTTTTTAATTAATAAGGAATTAAAATTTTACAAATTTGGAAGCATTCATAGGCCATTTGTCTCTGTGACTGTAACACCTAATTATAATTAATAAAAGATTCAATTAAAGAAAATATTCTTTCACATAATTAATTCTTACAAAACCAAACTGTCCTTCACGGTGATGTCAATATTCTAAATATTTTTTTAGATCTTACCAAACACTTTACTTCCTAACTTCTGATATGTTTAATATGGAGAGTGGCCACAAGAGGGAGCAGTTTGGCTCCAGAAGAATCAGCTGATGTCACAGCCCTGAAAGTCACAGGAATGTCACTAAGGTGCAAGTCACATGACCAGCGTCTGAGTTCACAGCACATGATGAGGGCCACAGGAGCTGGCGTGGAGTCGATTATCAGTGACTGACTATGTGTCCAGTGTGCTCATCGACTTTAAAATGACATTTTGCCCTGAATATACCCACTTGCCCACCTGCCCACACTGCTGACTGACATTTCCATTTCATTAATCCTGAGCTCTTAAAGCCCCCAAGGTCAGCAGGAGACGACCTCAACTAACACAAACATCCAGATGACAGGACAACATGGCTGTCAGCCTATAGAGTTTGAACGACTGCCAGTGTGCAGCTGTGACGAGGACCTGAGTGACCAGACAGACCAGTGGCTTTATGAGGCCACACAGCGGGGACTAAAGCAATGGCCGAGGTGACAGGAGAGAGAAGAGGGCAGCAGGGCTTAGGTCAGCAGTGAAGAGCTCATCGGGTAAAATTCATTTTGACCTCAAACTACTAACACAAAGACACCTGTGCTTGATGGGAACATCAAGTGACCAGTGGAGGGTACTGGTCAGTGGTCTCCTGGTGTCAGCTGGCAGATTGTTACACTGCATTCGGGACCAAAGCCAAACCCTGGATAGAGGGGCTCAGTGAAGGAGGTGTTGAACCTGTGCAGGAGGGTCATTGTGTGTGAGACGCTATAAAATGACAGAGAGCCAGCAGGCCAGTCCAGATACACACCTATTCTGGGGCTGTAGGGGGCGCTGATTACAGTCCTCTTGCTATTGTGACGCGCAGAGTACTGGGAATGAGACCACAGCAAACACCAGGACTTTTCGTTATATCCAAGGCCACACTCCATGCCCCGTCCTTTCCTGCCCAGTCCTTTATATGCGACTCCAATCATCATGTCATCTCCACTGCACTCCACCTCCCAGTAACAGCGAGTCCCAGTCAGAGCCTCCCTGCACAGAACTTGGGCCAAGTGATCAAATCTGTCAGGATGATCAGGATATTCAATGTCTGTCCTCTCACGTGTCACCTTCTTGTTCCCTTCAGACAGACGGAGTTTTCTGTGTGCCGTGTTGATGTCCAGTGTGAGTGGACAGAAGTCTGAAAGGAGAAAAAAAAATGAGTGAGATCTATCTATATATCTATCTATTATGTAGTGCCTTTCACATGTACCTCCTGTATGTATTTCACTGTGCCCTTCCCATCTGTCATTTTCTCTCTCTTTCTTTCTTTCGTGTGTTTCCTGTCATCTCTTATTATTATTTGACTGTCATTCTTATCCACGGTGACACCCATCATCTGAGATTCCATTGTTTCCTTTTCTTTTCTTTGTCCAATTGTAGCCCAGACAGGTGAAGTGACTTGCTCAGGTCACCCAGTGGTGTCAGTGGTGGGATTTGAACCCACAACCTCAGGGTTTGAAGTCCAAAGTGTTCACCACCACACCACACTGCATTCCTCCTTTATCTATTATATAGCGCCTTTCATGTATATCTATCTATTATAGTGCCTTTCACGTCTGTCTACTGTATTTGTCTTTAACTCCTTTTCCTATTTGTTTGGTCTTCTACCAATGAGCCCACTGTCATTGATACAGTAACAGATGGTGTGACTTGACTTCTGTTGTCCTTTGACCTTGGAGGTCCGCCTGAGTCTCTCTTGATGTTTTCATGTTTTTTCTCCTCCATTTAAACTCTCCTTCTGTTCAATCTGAGGTCAGCTTTACTCTGGTGGTCTCATCAGGGAGGTGGGCTACAGTCCTGTGGACCCTCAAACATCTTGAGAATATTAGCAGCTGTGCTCACTGGAACATGAAGTTCTTTGAAGTGGTCTTGTAGTCTTCACCTTGACCACCCTTGGCTGTGACCTTCTTCATCTCCTCCTCTTCTCTTGTCCTCATTCAGTGTGAGGCACACAATGACACAACACAGCAAAGTGAGGACTTGACTGAGTGACTGAAGACCCCAGTGACACTCATTAGAGGAATCAGTCAGCTTGAGATGTCACCACAGTCCAGTGAGGTCTTTGAACTTCTAAGGATCCCCAATAATTTTCTAAGCCATTTTCATTTGTTTTAATGTTTAAAATTTGTGAAGTCGAGAACTCAAAGCAAAGTGTCTGCTCTGAGGAGTAAAGAATGGAGGATGACGAGGACTTTTGTCAGCTTTAACTTATTTCACATGCAATTGTGCTTCATTTTTAAACTAATACTGTGTCTGAATATACAGTCGTGTGATAAAGTAAGTGCACCCCATGACGTGGATTTTCTTTTCTTTTCCTTTTTTAACATTTTTGGACACATCAAGACTTGGGTTCAACAGACGGCTTTGGTGATTCACTGCCTGAGTCTCTCTATCCCATAATGCACCAGTCACAGGACCCCCATCACTCCCAGCCCCTCAGTCACATGACGCTCAGACTTTCATCTCCTAAGCCTGTCCTGCTCTATTAAAACTTGAATGATTTTTATTGTGATGATCCATTCAGTCAAAGCACAAACTCACATTTTAAAAAGTCGTCTCTGCTCTGAGGTTCAGGAGGCTGGAGGGCGAAAACTGGAGCTTCATGAGCTGAAAATAAAAAGAAAAGAGAAGAAGAATGGAAACTGTGAAGATGGCATTGTGGGATCTTAGTTTAGTTCTTAAACACGTATTACAAATACAATAAAACATTTATAAAATATACAAGGGCTGGCAAATTAGACCAAATGTCGATTTGAATATTCATATTAATAATAAATATACAGGGAGTCAGAGAGTATTGAGACCCCTTCACTTTCTGTTGATTTAATTTTAAATGGATTAATGTGCCTTTTGTGCTCATCAGTCTACACTCAGTAACCCATAATGACAAAGTGAGCGCAGGTCTTCAGAAAGGTCTGCACATTTATTACAAATCAAAACTGAAACGTCTCCTTCCTAGAAGTATTCAGACACTTAATTCAGGTCTTTGTGGAAGCCCCTTTGGTGGTCTTCATGACTCAGTGTCACCACAAACTTTGCTCTCCTGGATTTGGCCAGTTGATCCCATTCTTCCTGGCAGATCCTCTAAAACTCTGTTAGATTTCAAGTGAAGCGTCTGTGACCTGCCATCTTCAGGTCTCTCCTGTTCTGTGGGGTCTCAGTCTGGTCACTCAAGGACCCTCAGAAATGAGACACAAAGCCTCTCCAGAGTTGTCTTGGCTGTAGTCTTCAGGTTGTTGATCCATTACCACAGTCTGAGGTAGCAGGTTTTCCTTAAGGTCCTCTCTGTATTTGACTGCAGTTCTCCTCCCCTCAGTTCTGACCTGTCACTCTGTCCCCATAGCCTGATGCTGTCACCACCATCTTCACTGTAGAGATGGCATTAGGCAGGTGGTAAGCAGTGCCTGGTCCTCTCCGGACATTCTGCTTGGTCTTCTGTCTAAAGAGTTCAATGTTTGTCTCATCAGATCATTGAATCTTTCCCTTGATGCTCTCAGGTTGTCATTTGTCTTTTACTCGAGGGTATCTTCTGCCTGGCCACTCCACCATAAATGCTTGATTTGTGGAGCGCTGCCGAGATGACCGTCCCTCCAACAGTTTCTGTCATCTCAGCAGAGGAGTCTGAAGTTCTGTTGTAGTGACCATTAGTTTTATGGTCACCTCCTTGGCCAAGGCCCTTCCTTCCCAGTTACTCAGACTGGCCATCTCTAGAAAGTGTCCTGGTGTTTCCAAACTTCTTCCATTCCACAATTCTTGAGGCTGCTGTGCTGCTGGGAACACTCAAAGTTTTACAAATGGCTTTATCCCTTTGCACTGATCTTTGCCTCACCACAATTTGATCACAGAGGTCTACAGAGGGTCTCTTGAACACCATGGTTTGGCTTTTGTCCTGACATACAATGTCATAAATATACTGCATTTTATACATATTGACAAGCAGGTATAGTTGGGGATATCTCCAGGGCTCCATCTAGTGAAGTAATCCCACCCTGAGTTGAGAGAGTGCATCCTTCTGGTGTGTAAAATCCTTTTAAATGTCGGTGGGAGACATGACTTCTGAGCAAACAACAGCAGGCATATAAAACACGAGAGCCCAGAGGGAGCACAGCTGAAAATGGATGAACGTGAACTTTTAACGTGGACTCCACCCAGCAGAATGTAATGGACACGGAAGACAGCAGGGACAGATTCAGATGTTCTGATTTTATGAAGCACTGATGCTGAGCTCAATTTGATTCCATTAACGTCTTCACTGTTCTCAAATAAACAATTCATTTGTGCACCGAGCCGGCTTAGCCATTTAAAAACACATTGCTGTTCATTAATCTTAAGTTGAGGAAAGCAAAGGAAATAAAAAGAATCCCAAACTTATGTGAAAAAAGGACTTTTTAAGAGAGTATATGGAAAAACTATAAGGAGTATAACATTTCAACTTAAAATTCCAAAATATCTGATTAAAAGCAGCTGATTATTAAGAGAGTTTGTTATCACTCAGATAATGACTGTGAAAGGCACTATATACTAAAAAATACTTAACAACAAAGGAAGATCAGATAAATGTTAAAGAGCAGACCTTCTTCAGTGTCCTCTGTTTGTCACTCTGGTCCTCCTAATGGTCTTCAATAACAAACACAATGTCACCAGACCCTCACACTTACCTGATGGAGTCCTTGTCATAATGACCCACCGGCTGATCTTCTCCAGACTCTTTTTCAGACCTGACAGCTCCTTTCTCAGGTCCTCAGATGAAAAAACAGCAGTGACAGTGAAGCTCAGCGAGTCTCCATCAGCAGGAAGGACACAGCAAGATGAGAAAGTCTGCATCAGGAAAGAAGACATTATAAAGTAATTAATGCTGATAAGAGGGGGCTCTTCTGAATTAAGAATCAGTGTGGTGGGCGGTCAGCGTGGTTTAGATGGTGAGAACGCCTGTCATTGACTTGTTCGTTATTTATGAGAGAATATTTGGTGGAGTGTAGTGGATCATCAGAGATTATAAACCCCAACTATCAATGAGCTTCTCACACAGGACTCAATGAGAGACGAGTCAAGATAAATGGATTGAGGAAGCAGTTGGGTCCAGAATTGACTTGGCACACAAAACATGGCATTGGACTTTTTATGGTTCTGAGACAAACAATCAAATAAAACGTAAAGACGAACACATTTAGTGAGAAAGCTCTTCAATATCATTATACAATTGAAGGTCTGCAGCTCAGAAGTTTGACTTGTGAGAAAGTCCTGGAAGCCTTTGCGTTTTCATCACCATCATCAACCACACAAAGCAGAGAAAGCTACGGCAAGCTGAGTTATATAGCGACCACCATGTGTGAAGTGTAAATTAAGAAGAGAATCTCCCTAACGTCTGCAAAACACAGTCGACACCAAGACTATTGCGTGTAGTGTGAGAGAAAAACACACGAGAAAGATGAGAGACGAGAGTGGACTGTGGGGTCTGAGCTGTAAGGAAATGCTGAAGGATTTGAATTTCATCGGTTTAAGGATGGAGACATCTGAAGGTGGCCATGGAAAAGATTTGGCATCATCCTTTATTAGATGTTATCTTTTACATTTCAAAAAAATTCACCTTTTCACACAGACAGCTGCCTGTCATGTACATGAAGTTTCCAACTTTGAGATTTTAACAGATATTAACATTTTATTGAATTTATTTAAAGTAAGTAACATTCCATATAAGCAAGTCAAATTTTCAAAATTAAGTTAAAATCAAATCAACCACCCCCCATAAGAAAGAGAGCTAAGCCAAGAGAGTTAAACTTTAATAGTAGGAAAAAAATGTAAATAAATAAACACAATAAGGGAAGAGAATCCACTTCCTCAATTTAAATGTGTATTCTGAAATTTTATTAATCAGATCCTGCCAGGTTTTATAAATGTTTTACACAGATCATCTAAGTGAGAATTAAATTTTTTCCAATTTGAAATAGTATAGAACATCAGTTACCCACTGACTTCAAAGAGGTGGGTTAGGATTCTTCCAGTTGAGCAAGACAAGCCTACGTGAAATATTTGAGATATGTGTATTCAGAATATTTGAAATGTTAAGGAATATGAAAAGATGATCTGTGTTGGGGTAAATGGCATGTTCTATTCATGTTGTACAAACTCCACAAATCAAGTCAAGTCAAGTTGGAGAGCATGCACTGGTACTGTGCGTTGCCACACCCACTACATGAAGAAACAACTCGGGATCCTGGTTGGCAACCTCCCAGGCAGACACGCGGTCCAGTCTCACCCTCCGGAAACGACCTTCTATCTGCTGCAGCCAGGTGTTATGTGGGTGACCCCTAGGCCTGGTCCAGCCACTCAGGTCCCCAACAATGAGGATCTTATGAGCTGGATCACCCTCGGGGAAACGCGCTACATAGCCATACTGCCGTACCTGATGCTCCCTCACAATGCGGGTAATGTGCCTCATTTGGGACTCCATGAGTAGCCGCTCATTCGACACAAAGTCAAACCAACGGTACCCAAGGTTTTTCTGGAGAGACACAGTACCAAAGGAATCCAGTCTCTGTCTTAGGTCACTGGATAGCATCCATGTCTCGCAACCACATAGCAAAACAGAAGGCACCAGGACTCTAAAGATTTGGACCTTTGTTCTTTTGCATAGATATCAGAAGTGCCACACACCCTTTTCCAGCGACCTCATAACCCCCCATGCTCTCCCAATCCATCTAGTGACTTCATAGGAAGAGTCACCAGAGACATGAATGTCACTGCCGAGGTAAGTAAACCTCTCGATAAGGTCGATTCTCTCTCCGCAGATAGACACACTGCTGATGGCTGTGCCCAAGAGGTCATTAAAGGCCTGGATCTTGTTTTTTATCCAGGACACTTGCAAGCCCAGACACTCAGACTCCTCAGATCTTTTAAATTTCTCTCTAAATCTCAGATCTCAGGTCCCACACACCCAAGTCTGATCAGATTCCCTGTGAAGTGTTACTCTCACCTGCAGGAAGCGGAGATGGTTCTTGGTCTCTGAAAGCTCTTTCAGCTCAGCTTCTCTCCTCTTCATCTGTTTAATCTCCTTCTCCAGTTGCTCCATAACTCCTTCAGCCTTCTCTATTTCTCTCTTTTCTTGTTCTTTGATCCTCTCAGTCAGTTTCCTGTGGGCTTCCTCAATGCACCGTATCAGAATAGTGAAGCTCTTCTTATTTTCTTCCATCTCTCTTTCCACAGAGATCTGATTGGATAGGAGAAATATTTATAATCGAGTTACCTAATAAGAATAACCAATCACAAAACACAATTGTTGCTATTTTGAAATTTTGAAGGGCAGTTTGAATTGGCTGGAGTGATTGGTGGTACTTTTTTGCAGAAGGAAGATCAGTTGAGCCTCCCAGACGATATGTTCCCCCAGTGATGCAGAGTAACATCATCATTCTACTGATGTTGCTATTGAGTAAACTGCAGGACTATATGGGATACACAGTCATAAAAGGCATCCTTGTAAAGGATCTTGGTAGCCATTAGCAGGAGCTGCTGGGGACAGATCTACTGTCTTTTGAGGACTCCATCTGACCTAGGAGTTTTACAAAGGTCTGCCTTTACTAAGGGCATCTCCTGCTAAGTCTAAGGTTAGGAGTGGAGTAGGACAACACATACAGTACCTGGAGTGAAGAAGAAGAAGAAGAAGAAGAAGAAGAAGAAGAAGAAGAAGAAGAAGAAGAAGAAGAA
>JANRMT010062807.1:13883884-13908469 GCA_026402145.1 Polypterus bichir lapradei
ATCTATCTATCTATCTATCTATCTATCTATCTATCTATCTATCTATCATTTACTCACTCTGCTGGACTTGGTGGGCTTTTACCAAGTTATGAAAGCTCAGAGTCTGTCAGGAGTTGGTAAGCTACAGCTCGCGTGCCAAGTGTGTCATGTGGAACAATTTTCAATGGCATGCTGACTGAATTGAAATAAAGTTATTATGATCTCATAAAAAATATTTTTTAATAAAATAGAAGTGAGTTTTAAAGCTGTTCCTGTTTTTACATCCCTTCAAAATGAAAGTTGTTAGACATTAGAGGTAAGAATGTGCAACTGACTGAGTGAGTGTGGAGCACAATGACTGTCCTTGACGGAGTTCTGTTTCTTCTCTCTCCAGACCACCAGCACCTTGTTATTAAGTAACATGGTGTCCTTAAAATGACTCAAAAGAGGCAAAAACTTGATATCCACTCATTTCAAGACTTTGGGACAAACAAATTTGGATTCATACAACCAAAGGATTGTGCTGTTTGTGCGTTATGTTGTGAAACTGTCATGTGCCGTAAATCAAGAGTATCCAACCAAGCATCAGTCCATGTTTAAAAACTCTGAGGAGAAAAAAAAAGCCATAAAAAGGGCTGTTTGTGGCTACAAAAAATAAACTAGTATTTTTAGTCAAATAATTGGAACCAAAAATAAAGCTACCAAATGAAGTTACTAGATTGCTCAGTGTGTGGCTTTGAAGGCCCAACCTTTCACAGATGGAGAATTTGCCAAGAAAACTGTTTTCTGAGCAGTGCTGAAACTTTGTTCAGTGATTTACCAAATAAAGAAACAATGAAGTGTCAATCTGAGAAATACCGACTTGTGCGAGATCAATCAAGAGACATATAACTGATATGGCTGAAAATGTAACAATAAAACAGACAACCAGGTTACAACAAGCTGTATTTAGTGTTGCTCTTGATGAATGTGCCTAGCGATAGTTGTGTGATATTGTGACAATGGCCATATTTATGAAGAGCTGTACTACTTGATATCTCTTGGTGGTACAGCCAAGGGAGTGGCCATCATAACTGCATTTCTAAAATATTTCAAAAATCAGATCATTAAAATAAGCAGAATATTCTGTGTTACTACTGATTCTACCCCTGCAATGGTAAGAAAGAACAAAGGATTTGTTAAACTTCTTCAAGATCATATTGGAGATCAAGTATTGAGCTTTGATTGCGTCAAAATTAGATATATTTAGCTGTGTTATTACCACTGACACCTACAAATACTTTCCAAATGTAAAGGCTCATTCAAATCAATTTACTGTCAACAGAGATGAGCCTCGAAAGTACGCTGATCTGATCTTACTCCCATCCCATTTGATGTCTCTTTTCAAGTGGATGGATGTTCACAGTTTTGAAATGTCATCAGTCATCAGAGTTATGGATGATAAAATTTATAGAATTGTGGAAAACTCTTGAAGGAAACTTCTTGGAAATGTCAGCTGCCATACTCAGTCCTGGGACATCCATGCCTGAAGTTTTCACCTGTTTAAAGAAAGTTGCATTTGCTCTTCTTGTGGCTTTTGGGTCGACTTATACATGTGAACACATTTTCTCAGACATGAAATCAGTTTTGAGTCAACAGAGAAGTTGCCCGACGCCTTGTGCATTCAGACGCCTGTGTGAAGCTGAAAGTCACCAAATACACACCTGATATTGAATAATTACCTCAGGAGAAGGAAGGACAAGGGTCACCGTAATTGATTAATGACTCAGTTCAATAATTGTATTCATATTTTAACAATGTGTTTTATGTTTGATTTATTTAATTATTTTGTTCATCAAAGTATTGAACTTTCTGTTTTAACAAAATTTGACAATTTAAAATTTTTAATAAAATTTCAAAATAATGTGTTCAGAACTTAAATTTTGCAAAACATAGTTTTTGTATTTGTTCCTATTTGAATTAAAATATTGAATAATCAACAAAGAATAGAATAGTTGTGTAATGTACTGGAAACATGTTAATACAATATCAAGTTAATGTGTTTCAGTGGTTGTTACATATAAAAATATGGTGGGCTTAGGTTGGCATGCTGAGATGCTTTACAACGTTACTGCTGCTGACCCCTGGTTTATGTCATAATCATATACAGTATGAAATGAAATTATCACTCCAGGGTTTGGACATACAAAATTACCTTACTGTCCAATAAATACATTTATCTCCAATCACTAATGAAATATATGATTACTTATTTAATTAATATGAGGACATCTATACAGGAATACTATTTTGAAATTTTTGAGCTGAATTTTTTGTAAGAATCTCAAACTTAACTCTGGACTACAATATAAAATGACATGTGACAATAATGTGTCTCTTAAAAGTCCTGAGACTTTTTGCAGCCCAAATGCAAACTCAAATTCTTTAAAAATGAACAAACAAGACAAAGTCAGATAACCAGCTAAACACACAGTGTAAGCGACAGCACTACAGAGTCTCTATTCTTGTGTCAAAATCTTGTATTGAATTACATTTATGATGACATTGCATGGTGACTTGCTACATTTACACCAGCCAACTGTAGCGTCACCTTGCTTTGTATCAGAATGTTTGATAGTTTTAACAGTAGCCCACGTGACACTCACACCTCACTCAGTGGCCAGTTCTGGTCTGCAGGCTGTAGTTTGCCCACCACTGCCTTAGATGTTAAAAATAATACCAGATCAGAGCACAAAGAAACTCCACTGGGTGTAATGCGCTCTTCATGGACGATATTGGGGATCTCATCCTGGACTGTTTCATGCCTTACACCATCTCACCAGGACAGGCTCCAGGAACTTACTCTCTGAACTTGGAAAATCAGGTTTATAAGATAGACGGCTAGATATCTCTGTTAAATTAAATTTAGAAATTCCTTAAGTCAATGTTATTCAAATTATTTTCTTTAAATACTAAACTCCACTCACCTGCTTTTCTTCTCTTTCCATTTCCAGCTCGACCATTTCATGATTTTTATGTCCAGTCACCACACACATCAAGCAGATACACGTCTCATCAGTTTTACAGAATATTTCCAGACTTTTCTGATGTTTCTCACAGAGTTTCTCCTTCAGATTTCTATCAGGATCAACCAGGTTGTGGTGCTTTAGGGTGTCTCCTTCAAGGTGAGGCTGTAGATGAGTCTGACAGTAGGAGGCCATGCAGGTTAGACAGGACTTCACCACTCTGAACTTCTTCTCAGTACAGGCGTCACACTCCACGTCTCCAAGGCCGGCATAATTCGGAGATGGAGGAGCAGGAGGAGGACTGACTGTCGTCTTCCTTAATTTCTTGACGACTTCATTCAGCAGAGTGTTTCTCTTCAGTTCAGGCCTCAGCATAAAGGTGTGTCTGCACTGAGGACAGCTGCACACTTGGCTCTGATCCCAGTAGTTGGTTAAACACTTCAGACAAAAACTGTGACCACAATGCAGTGACACGGGGTCAGTCAGGGTGTCCAGACAAACCGAGCAGGTGAACTCGTCCTGTGAAACAAACAGCTGGGCTTCAGCCATCGTCAGTCTGAGGACAGGCAGGTAGAGAGAATCAGTCAGACAAACAAGGAAGTGACTTGTGAAGAAACAAAAGTGAAAGTATGTCTGTGTTCAGTGAGGAGGAGGAGGAGGAGGAGATTTAAAGTGACACCTGAGGGCACACAGAGAGAACATCTGAGGAGACACTGAGGATGAACAGTTAATGTGAGACAGGAGCTCAGAGGGTGAAGACGTACAGTGAGAGAAGAGATGACCTGTCATCTCATTCACGTCAGGATTTCTTATTTATTTATTACACACTGCAGTCCACATTAGACAGACTCAGAGTTCAGTGCACATTTACAAATGAAATAAAATGAAAAGAAAACACAACTCATAAATCAGTATTAAATGATTTGTACGTTGTCATGCTGGCACTTTGTTCATGCCAGTAATTTATCAGATTATTCTCTAAAGCAGGGGTGTCAAACTCCAGCCCTGGAGGGCCGCAGTGGCAACAGGTTTTCATTCTGACCCTTTCCGTAATAAATGACCAGTTTTCGCTGCTAATTAACTTCTTTTCTTTAGCCCTGTTTTTAAGGCTTCAGTCCCCTGAATTGATTCTTTTCTTCATTAAATGACAGCCAAACAGGAATGAGACATGAAACGAGCCAACAGATGACCAATTACACTGGAGATTCAAACTCCAACCAGTTTCACTCAAACCAGTTTCTTAATGAGATGCTGATTCTTGCTGTTAATTAAACCCGTCATTTAATTCCATAGCTTGTTGCTGCTTTCATTCTGCCACAGCAGACATTTCCAAAACTGTTGATTTTCTGTTTTACTGAGACTTTCACCTTTCTTTATTTTCAGCTATTGTGTGATGGTCACAGGTTAGCTGGTCATGTGGTGGCTTGTTTTGTGTCTCATTATTGTTTGGCTGCTAATTAAGGAAAAAGAAACAACTAAGGGGTCTGAGTCATGTCAATTAAAACAAAAGCAAAAGAAGTTAATTAGCAGCAAAAACTGATCACTAACAAAGGAGATGGTTAGAATGAAAACCTGCACCCACTGCGGCCCTCCAGGACCGGAGTTCGACACCCCTGCTCTAAAGCTACCAACTGTTAGACTCCCATCAAGGTAAGTGAAGCCCACTCGGTGTTACCCTTTAAACTCTGCCTCAGTTTTGCCCTTTTTCTGCTACTTTGATTAATGAGTGTAGAGAGATAGTATTGACAATGGCTCATGCACATGTCTTGGGCGGTCACCTAGGTGCTGAAAAAAATAGGGAGCACATCTCAAAATGGTTTTATTGGCTGAATATGGGTAGGGATGTCAAACAGTTCTGTAAGTCTTGTCCTGACTGTCAGGTGGTCTCTGCTCACTGACCTGCTAGGACCCTCCTTTCCCTGATGCTTATTTTAGACGTTCCCTTTCAACAGGTTGTTTGGATATTGTTGGCCCACTCCCTAAGAGTAAGAATGGGTATTAATATATTCTTGTGCAGGTTGATTATGTGACACGTTATCCTGAAGTGGCCGCTCTCTGGAAAGCAAATTCCTCCTCTTTAGCAAAAGCTATTTGTGAGATCTTTGCTCGTAATGGCATTTCGCATTAAATTTTAACTGACCAGGGTACACCCTTTACTTCACACATTATGAAACAGTTGTTTGACAGCCTTGCCACTAAAAAGCTGAGCACCACTCTTTACCATCCATAGACGGGTGGCCTGTCCAAGCAGTTTAACAAGACTTTAAAGCACATGATCAGGTGGGCCACTCATGATGACCAGAATTCCTGGGACTATGTGTTGACATTCCTGATGTTCACGATTTGGGAATCCCCACAGGCTCCCAATGGCTTGAGACCCTTTGAGTTGCTGTTTGGCAGGTATCTGTGGGGCTTCTTGGATGTTATTCATGAGGGGTGGACAGAAGTGTGTACAAATGGTCATGGCCCTAGCTTCGCAGACCACATCATTTCACTGCAGGATCAAATTTCTAAGCTTTCTTCTATTGCTGTGGAGCACTAGCTGCATGAACAGGATGCCCAAAAGCACCATTATGATAAGTGGAGCAAACTCTGAGAATTCAAACCTGGTGATCGCATACTGGTTCTGATTCCTTCTCATCTGCAGAAGTTTCTCACGAAATGGCAGGGTCCCACTGTCATTGAGAAGCATACAGGACTGGTAAATTACAGAGCCAGGATACCAGGCAGATGGAAACCCATACAAGTTTTGCATGTTAATCTCTTGAAAGAGTGGTGTGAGCCCCAGGAAGTGTTGATGTCCGTGGCTGCTGTGTACGAGATAGATGCGGCTATTGGTGCCGATTTGACTGAGCAGAGTTCAACAGAGTTGCTATCTTTGAAAGATCGGAACACTGATGTCGTTTCCACCATACCGGGCCTAACTGGGCTTGTTGAACATAAGATTATTACAGAGCCTGGTGTTAAGGTGTAGATGCACCCTTTTCGGACACCAGAAGCGAGGAGGAACGTAGTACGCAATGAAGTCAGACAGATGCTTGAATTAGGTGTTATTTGCAAAAGTAAAAGCAATTGGTGAAGCCCAATCGTTTTTGTCCCAAAACCCAATGGTTCGATTCGGTTCTGTATTAATTTTAGATGCTTAAATAAGCTACTTCTCAGGGAGCACAGTTACTCATACTCATAGTCATTCAAACAGACTCGGAAAACGGTAAAGCCCTTTTTAAAAATGATAGATGTTTAAATAAGTGTATGAAGTCCCGCACATGCTTAAATGTACAGTTCTAAGAATAAAAAAAAATATATATAAGGATTCAGCCCTCGGTTTTTTTAAAGCATAATCGTTTAACACGTATAAGAATCATGAATAGGCCTTACCATGGTCCTGGGGTACAACGCTTTCTGGAGAACAGTCTGTATGAATAATAGTTATATTTAGTTCTAGTCATTAAAATCAGAAAACATTTTTCTAAGAAGACCATGTGGACAAACCGTATTGGGAGAAATTCATCTTGTCGTTCTGAGCGGCGAGCAGGGAAATGGCCAGAGTCCGGGGCTACGTCTCATTTTATAGAGAAAAGAGCGGTATTTTTTTAAATGTGGACGGTGATCTGTGATAACAGATGTGTACCAATCATTTTAACTGGACATCTGTGTAATGTCCGTTGTCCGGGGTTACATCAAGGTCTTTGGCTGGACAACGAAAAGTCCAGAATTTTTAAAAAGCCTTCCTTTGTCATGCTTTGATTTCTTCAAGCAGCTGTCTATCCTGTCTTTAAGACACAGAACACCGTATGATCTGACCTTAGTTATAGGTCTGGATGTATGGACCTCTTTGGTGTCAGCAAAAGGAATGAGCCAGACTAACAGCTGAAGTGTGAATCGACACTGACCCCCATACCCCCTTAGCTTCAGGCGGCCAGAGCTGAAAATGACCGCAGTATTCATGTCACATACTATGCGGCACCTACTGCTTCTGCACTCACAGGTCCAGCCAGCCAGCGTTCACTGTGTAACCTGCTTTAACGTGAGCCATGTGACCACAACCAGCCAATCACACAGAGGCTGGTGTGTAGGGCTGATTGCCGGTTACCCAGAGCCTTATAGTAGAGAGGATCTGCAGTTACCGAGCTACATTCATCTGAGAGACGCCCGAGAGTAGATGGGAGGTAAAAAAAGCAAAGGTGGTGCCGAAAAGGCGAGAATAAAAAAATGGAAGGCACTTGAAAATGAACGGTCAAATGCTTTAAACTGTGTGGCTTTTTAATTAAAAAGTGGAGACGGTGAAAAAAGTAAGTAAGCTACGAATCTGCAAAGCATTTGTTCGTATCACACAGACTACGTTATATGCCATAACGCCACATAATTAATTTACATGATTCATAAACTTAAACAGTAATTTGCAGGCAGTGCTGTATTTTGTTTAGAGCACTGCTTAGTGTGACACTGATGCCACCTAAATGAGACACTTTTGTGGTCCTCTAGCCCCTCCATCCCAGTTTGCTGCTGGTGATACTGAAGAGCCAGAACCAAACAGCAGCCATTAAGCCTTCATTTCAAAGGGAGCAGGTAGGATTACTCTCTGAGAGAACATCGTGATGAAGTTTATTATACATTATATGCTGTAATATTGGCCTGTATAAAAAGATCTCGGAGATTATGAATGATTTGACATCACAAATAAATCTGCTTTGACCGGCTCAGAAAACTTACTAATTAAGGTCGATTTAGGCTACAAATGTTTACAGATTTTATGTGCCATCAGAAGCCGAGCCAGGAGGGGGCAGTAGGATTGGTGTGTCCACAGAAAGTGCTGCTGGCACTGTGGAGGGTTTAGGTGAGGAGCTCATTATGGGATGGATTAGTTCAGTTTCACTATAACCACCTTTTATGCCTCATATTACTACAGACTGATTCTACTTCTTCTAAATATTAAGTTTGTAAATACACAAAATCCACTACTGAAAGTGAATAGAAGGAACTGTATTTTTCAGTGAGAAATTGTTTTGTTAAAAGCGTGTTCCATGTCAATCTTGGTAAAGCCTTACAGAATTAATGTTTTTAATTGTAATGCAGGTGCTGATGAGTCTCATAGGGATACTGAGGTACTGAAGTGTGAATAAAATAGAGGAGATTAAACAGGACACAGCAACTCAGCAGCAGAAATGTGAAGATGAGACTGTTGATCATAACTTTGATTACTTTGCTCGTCCTCAGTTACAGGATATACAATACAATACAATACAATTTATTTTTGTATAGTCCAAAATCACACAAGGAGTGCCGCAATGGGCTTTTACAGGCCCTACCTCTTGACAGCCCCCCAGCCTTGACTCTCTAAGAAGACAAGGAAACCCCCCCCCAAAAAAAAACTTGTAGGGAAATAATGGAAGAAACCTTGGGAAGGCAGTTCAAAGAGAAACCCCTTTCCAGGTAGGTTGGGCGTGCAGTGGGTGTCAAAACAATACAATACACAGAACAGAACAAAAGTAATCCTCAATACAGTATAAAAATAAAAATTTTAGAAGTATGTAGCAGAATTTAACAATGGATGACATCACATAATAGGATTTGGATTTGTTTAGAGTCCTGGAGACCTCATCCATCAAGCTGCCTCCCCGATTTTGCCGTTCCACAGCTGAAACAGTGCTGGGCCAGCCAATCTGATGAAAGGACCCCTTTTTCCCATGATTCCAGTGATCCTCCATTAGGGATGACTTTACCATAAACAGGCACAACAACTTGGTAGGTGGGCGTGGCACCAAGTGCCACATTTGTGTACCGAGAAGAGAAACAGAATAGGTGAGGGTTAGTATTCAATTATACTTATCATGTTACTTATGTTTTAGTGCTAATGACTGACAACAGAGATGCAGTCTGTACAGTTAATCAGCAGCTCTAGTCAGGATATGCTAAACTGAAGTAGTGAGTCTTCAGCCGGGATTTAAGGGCTGAGACCGAAGGGGCATCTCTTATAGAAGCAGGCAGACCAGTCCACAGTTTTGGGGCCCTGTAACTAAAAGCTCGACCTCCCACTGTTATTTTATTAATCCTTGGAATCATAAGCAGACCGGCATCTTGAGATCTTAACGTGCGCTCAGGTTTGTAAGTCATAATAAGTTCAGACATGTAAGCCGGACCTCAGCTATTTAATGCTTTATATGTTAAAAGGAGGATTTTGAAATCTGCCCTAAACTTAACTGGGAGCCAGTGTAAGGATTTAAGAACTGGAGTTATGCATTCGTAGTTTCTTGGTCATTTTGGATTAACTGGAGGCTGAATAAAGAACAGTTTGAACATCCAGTGAACACTGCATTGCAGTAGTTAATCCTACTAGAGATAAATGCATTAATTAATTTCTCAGAATCCTGTTTATTTAGGAAGCGCCTTAATTTCCTAACATTTTTAAGATGGAAGAAACATGATTTGGACAACTTTGTAAGTACTTTGTAAATATAAATGCATTTTTTCATTTCGTCCACAACAATCTTCAAGTTGTCCTGTACCAAAAGTTTACAACAGAAAAGATGGAATCAATCGTAAATGGTTGACTCTCTGTGAAAAAAAAATCAGTCTCTGTTCTGTACTGTGTGTCTGGCATTTGCTCCGTTTTCTAGTCATAGCCCTTTCATAAAGGGAGGCATGAAAACATGGAAACACGTTCACCAAATAATAGAGAAGCATGAAGAAAGTAAGATGTACAAAGACAGTGAAGATGTCCACTTTCTGAAAGCACAAATGGCAGATGTCAGAAGCCTATTGACCAGCAACCAAATGTCATCACATGTTGAACACGTTCAAAAGAAGCGTCAGGTGATGGAGTGTGTAGTTGATGTTTTAAAAGTTATCGGCAAATGTGGCCTCAGCTTCAGAGGTGATAAAGAAGAGGCTGCTTATAGCTTAGAAAATATTACTGTTAACCATGGAAATGTCCTCCGACTGATTTTGCTATTAAGCAGATATGACATTTGCCTTCAGCAGCATGTAAATACCTGGATAGAAAGTAGCAAAAAGCAGCACAAAACAGGCTCTTTAGTTACCCTGCTGTCTAAGGACTTGTTCAACAAAGTTGTGGATGTAATCAATCAACTCATAAAGAGAACAACAGCAGAGGACGTTAGACAGGCTGGCATGTTTTCTGTTCAGATCGACACAACGCAGTTCTAAAGACCAGTGCTCTGTGATATTTATATATGTAACGGATGTCATCAATGAAAGACTGATTGCCATAGTGGACTGTGAGTCATCTACAGGGCAGCATTTTGCAGAGAGAAGCTCAATATTGACATCGGCACATGTGTGGGCAACTCAATAGATGTTGCAGAAGCTCATATGCAGGCTCAGTAGTATCAGGGGTTTTCTGCCCTTCTCTCCCTCTCAGATTCATGTCTGGTGTTCTACACATCTTTAAAATCTTGTCCTTGCAGACACAACAGGCAGTGTGGTGGAAAGTGCCTCCCTATTCTCACTGCTTCATGAAATAACAGTTTTCTTGAGAGAGTCTTTCAAGCACACGCAGAAGTGGGAACAGACAAGTCAGGACACACAGCACAGAAGACTTTGCCCAATGGGGCACACAAGGTGGTGGGCTAAGGATCAGGCACTAAGCAGCAAAGTATCTGCGTGTTTTGGGAATCCTCAGGGAGCCTTGTTTTTTGAAGTGTTTTTGACTTTACACACCATTATAGAGGACAGGGCACAAAAGTCAACTGTGAGGGCCAAGGCGTAGGGATTCATAGAAGGCCTTCTGAAGTATAAAACAGTGCTTACTGCTTAAATTGTCCTACGCATGTTTGAGCAGACATCTCCTTTATCAAAATACTTACAAACAAAGGGAATGGATATTATCACAGCTCAACGGCTGCTTGAAGGCACAGAGGACAGTCTCATGAAGAGTGCTAAGGACTTTGAAGGAGTTAAGTTTGTGCAGTGGGCTAACAGAAAGCTGCAGGAGGAAGAAGAGTGTGAGCTGGTGGTGCAAACTGCCCTTTCTGAGCGAAGGGGAGCTTACAGAAGATGAGCCATTACCAACAGCTATCACTCACTTCACTGTTAATGTACACAATGTCACTTTAGACGCAGTGATTGACAATATCCAGAGAAGGTTTTCTGCTAATGCAAAACTTTGTTCAGATTTTGCCCATCAGGATCCTAGAAACTTTATTCATGTGAGAGAAAATGGGCTTCCGAGTTCAGCTCTGGAAGAAATACACAAATGTCTGCTTAAGTTTGACAGTAGAGCTACAGGTGGCACATTATGTGATGAACTGTGCAGCCTTGCATTCCAGTGGGAGAAGTTAAAGATGTCCCCCATCCAGTGTTACATTGTCAGGACAGCCAGTGAAATGTCACAGGGACGTCAGGAGTATCTTTCCACAGAACAGCAAGATGCTGAATTAGAGAACAAAACCTGTTCCTCCTGTAACAACTGTGCCATTTGTGTGTATCTCATTCTCTCCCAGTACAATCTTCTAACTGGTGCATCCCATATGATTGGACTGTCCATCACACAAGTAGCCTGTGAGAGAAGCTTCTCAACAGTGAAGTTCATCAAAAACAGGCTCAGAAGCACTTCAGCCCAAAAGAACCTGCTGGAAGCACACCTCGTACATGTGCACTGAGAAAGAAATCCTCACGTCTGTGGACAATGATGGGATTAGAATCAAGGTTGGAGAAACCAGTTCACTGCTCAGGCATTCATTAATCCTTTACAGTTAGCCATGTGTTCATGAAGATACAGAGGAAAAACAGAAAGTTACACTGTGTAACACACAAGCAGAGAACAGTGCAAAGATTTGTGTTTTATTTGATCTATTAGTGGATAAGGGTTGGATATTTAGAAATGTAAAGCACAGATTTATGTTGTCATAAAAGACATTGTTTGTGACGCTGTGTCATTGTGTGACCCATTTGCTTACTTGTGAAAATAAATCAGAATTTGTAAAATATTATTTACTTTAATTGGTAAGTAATATTTAAGAAAAACATTGCTGGAGTGGATAATGTAATGTTTATTATATATATAAAAATAAATAAAAATAGGGGCGGCACAATGGTAGTGCTCCTGCCTTGCAGTTACGAGACCCAGGTTCACTTCCCCAGTCCTCTCTGCATGGAGTTTGCATGTTCTGCCTGTGTCTGCGTGGGTTTCCTCCGGCGCTCCAGTTTCCTCCCACAATCCAGAGACATGCTGGTTAGGTGCATTGGCGATTCTAAATTGTCCCTAGTGAGTGCATGATGTGTGTGTGTGCGCCCTCCGGTGGGCTGGTGCCCTGCCCAGGGTTTGTTTCCTGCCTTGCACCCTGTGTTGGCTGGGATTGGCTCCAGCAGACCCCTGTGACCCTATAGTTAGGATATAGCGGGTTGGATAATGGATGGATATATATATATTGTGGACGCTAGGGGTCGCTGTTGCCCCGTGAAACCCACCAAACAGACATCCTGGATACATGTGTAAAACCACAAAGAAGATTTCTTTAACATTTTTCTTCTTGTACAGTGCACAAAGCAACACACCCTCCACAATTCTCCAATACTCAATAATAATACAATAATCAATAATACCAATAAACAATCCTCCACTCCCAGCAGCTTTGTCACCCAACCTCCCAACTCCAGCTCTCTTTGCTGGGTATCAAAAAGTCCTTTAAACAGTCTATAACCCGGAAGCACTCCATCTTTTCTTCCGGGTTAATGCCACATTATCCTTCCTTATGCAGTCCAGAAGTACTAGTGTGTTTCTAGTTTGGGGTCAAAATGAATTTCACAGGATTTGGGGGGTCAGCACATCTGTAACTGAATTTGGTGTTGAGAATGCAGGGTGAGTGCGGCTGTCAGGGCCTCCATTGTTATTGGATTTGAGGAGCCAATCAGCTGTGTGTATGTCATAGTGAGGGGCGGAGTGTGAGAGAGTAATGTGGATGTAGCAGCAGTTAAGTATTTTGGCTTGCAGTGCACAGTGAAATATATAAGCGTTTGTTTTAGAAATGTCAATGATGACTGAAATGGTCAAGTAAACAAGCAGAATGTTTCAGGGGGATGCCGAGTAGGGAACTGGAACTCTGTGATGTTCTTTGATGCCCCTACTAAGTCTTGCCAGTTGGTATGTATGCAGTTTTCATAAACGGATATGTGCTGAGGGTCCTCCCTGTGTGGCGTTTGCATGTTCTCTGGGTACTCCGGTTTCCTCCCACAATCCAGAGACATGCAGGTTAGGTGCATTGGCAATTCTAAATTGTCCCTAGTGTGTGCTTGGTGTGTGTGTGTGTGCCCTGCAGTGGGCTGGCGCCCTGCCTGGGGTTTGTTTCCTGCCTTGTGCCCTGTGTTGGCTGGCATTGGCTCCAGTGGACCCCCGTGACCCTGTAGTTAGGATGTAGTGGGTTGGATAATGGATGGATGGATGGATATGTGCTGAATTCAAGTGATATTGAAGTACAAGGATAAAGGCTTTTATCTTAGGCTGGTTGTGCTCTTTGCTAAAGTACCTCATGTCTTATAACCAATCAGAGAATGATATTCAGGCATTAATTCAGCACTGTTATGTAAATTCAGTTGTTTATAAAATGGTCCTCTGCCTCTTCTTTTTGACCATTCTCTAACAGACTATTGTGATGAATGCTTCGTCTTCGGCTTCTGAGGAGTAAATTAAAGATGCCATGGACGAGTTTCCTCCTGCCTGATTACTGACTCAAAGGGGTTTTATCAGACCTGTCCTAGTAGAGGAAAAGTTTCTATTTTTAATTAATAAGTTTATTTCTTCCACAGGGGGCACCTCAGACTTACAGATACTTGTCTGACCAGAAGGGTCCCAGGTTGATTCACAACCGCATGACCCCGAGTATCACTGAAAGTCAACTGTTTAAAATTCTGCTGGAGCAGCACTGGTGAAAGGCACTATATAGACTAAGTATCAGGAGCTTTGGAATAGTGACTATGTGTAGGAGCGAGTGACAGGTGGGACTACTGTAGAGTGTCCCCTCTTCATTGGTCTCTCAAGGTGTCCATCATTTATGGATCAATTCACCCGATGACTTATAGGTCAGTGAGATGTCGGCCATACTGACGAGAGTTTTGTGTTCTACTGAGTCACTTGACATCACATTAGACATTAAACTTCACCACCTTTTTCTTCTTTCCAGATTTGTCAATTCTGCTATTCTGGAAATTCCGACATTCTCAAAAAAATGAATTCTCGGTGAAGGTTGGGATCTCCCTTCAGTGACAGAGGAAAATCAGAAGTGGCAGTTTGAAAGGCTTCTTATTCATCCAAGCAGTAATGGTCTGAAATTTCACCTTGTCTGACAAGCTGGAGATCGATTTCAAATAAATATACACTTGGATAACTTTAAATTGTACTATTAGGGTTCTAAGATGATTCAGTAGGTGCGATAGCCGAGGTCCACGTTATCAAACACCCACCACCTGACCCAGTGACACACACGCCTTGTATTTGTGTGAATTTAATTTAATACCTCAACCTTGCCATGCAAGAAATAGACAAGCTGTAATTCTGTAGATCTGAAAACATCTAATGTTATATTCCTGACTGACGGATCGATGAAACTCCTCTAGTATATTGAATTTTCTTTTACTTTATTGGATGAAGTATGCTGTAAATTAAACATATAAGCAAAGGGCTAAAAGACACTGAAGTACAACCTCACTTAAACCTTAAAACTGCTTATTCCAGAAATGCGAGGATGTTTCAGGTTGTGTTGTCAGGTGCAGCTCTCAGGTAGACATCTTCTTTGTCTTCTTCTTTCAGCTGCTCCCGTTAGGGGATACGACAGCGGATCATCTTCTTCCAGAGCTTTCTGTCCTCATCATCGTGCTCTGTCACACCCATCACATGCCTGTCCTCTATAACTACATCCATAAACCTTCTCTTAGGCCTTCCTCTTCTCCTCTTACCTGGCAGCTCTATCCTTAGCATCCTTCTACCAGTATACCCAACATCTCTCCTCTGCACATGTCCAAACCAACACAATCACACCTCTTTGACTTTGTCTCCCAACCGTCCCACCTGAGCTGACCCTCTAATGTCCTCATTTCTAATCCTGTTCACCCTCGTCACATCCAAAGCAAATCTAGAACCTTTAGCTCTGCCACCTCCAGCTCTGTCTCCTGCTTTCTGCTCAGTGCCACCATCTCCTGCCCATATAACATAGCTGGTCTCACTACCGTCCTGTAGACCTTCCCTTTCACTCTTGCTGATACCTGATCTAAATCAGGGGTGTCCAACTCTGACCCCACAGGGCCACAGTGGCTGCAGGTTTTCTTTCCTGACACTTTCTTAATCAGTAACCAATTTCTGCTGTTAATTGACTTCTTTTCCATTCCCTTCCCTTTGTTAATTGAAGAATCCTCTGAATTATTTCTTTTTTCCTTAAATGGCAGCCAAATAAAAATGAGATGTGAAGAGAACCAACGATTGACCAGACAGGGGGTATCAACATGACCAGTTGGGGTATCAAACTCCCACCAGTTTCACTCTAACCAGTTTCTTAATTAGAGGCCAATTGTTGTTGTTAATTGAACTTGTTATTTAATTCCATGGCTGAGCTCTTGTTTGACCGCAGCAGAAAGCAGATCAGCGTCACCGAGACCTTCAGCTTTCTTTATTTTCTGATACCGTATGACAGCAAAGGTTACCTGGTCATGTGTTGGGTCATTTTGTATTTCATTACTGTTTGGTTGAGAATTAAGGAAAAACAGAAACAGATAAGGGGTCTGAGTCTTAAATAGCAAGTCAATTACAATGAAGGGGAAAAAAAAGTTAATTAGCAGCAAAAATGGGTCAGAATTTAAGGAAATGGTTAGAATGAAAACCTGCGGCCCTCCAGGATCGATGTTGGACACCCCTGATCTGAATTAAACAAGGAAACAGTCAAGCCTCCACGTGCCTCGTGTGTTCTTGAAAACGGTGATGGTAAGCAGGCATGTGTGCATGTAATGAAAAGTTACCGTTCAGGAGAAGTCATCTATCTACCCAAACAGCACAATATTGTACATGGTTTAACAAAGGGAAAAAATAAAAAATAGATAAATATTAAAACATAAAATGACTATGAATGTCACTCGTCTACAGCATATCCAGCATGAGGTATTCTTAGTTTTACGTCTAAACCCAAAGCGTCAAGTTCTTCATCTGACCGGTGCTGTAGACTCCATGAGGAGAGGTTTGCTTCAGCCATACACCTCGATACACACACAGCCAAGGGACTGGCAAAGCAGGGAACGGGATTAACAGTTGGATCAGCAATCTTGGATTCTGCCTCACGTGTGATGAAGGGTGTGAGGCACTTAGTTCTAGGGAGGCAACAGAGCAACACATCCTAGCAACACAGTCAAGAAGGATAAAGCTACAAAATGGCAACAGGCCACACTTACAATTTAGCAATAAAAACAGTTTATTAATTGTCAATTCATTATTAACACCAAATGCTCTTGTATTAATAATTTCAAATGTACAAGGCCTCCAAGAACTCAAAGTTAAGAAGAAGAAAAAATATTTAAAGCAAACCAAAATGTCAAGAACGTTCACATTGTAACAGGCCTGGCTCATCTTTGATTAACTCTGCTGGTTATCAGATGAAACGCAGAAAGCAAGCTGATGAAATGTCGGCTAACAGGAGCGCCGCAGAACAATCCCACCACTCAGGTGAGTCCTTCTGAATGAAGACAGACCAGGGAGGGCAGCTGGCTTTGTTCACATCTTACAAGTCTGTCCTTCTCAGAGTGCCATCCACTTTGTGCTCCAGTCCCAAACTCCAAATGTGCTACGGGGTGCAGTGGGGTTGCCGATCAGGAAGTGTCACTCTATACAGGGCTGATGAATGGTGACATAAAAATCAACAAAAGTGATTGATCACAAATGCCACATTACGTGTTTGTATGATCTTTGTGATGACATTACAGTTTCAGAACATGCTAACCGAAAAATAACTGACTTATTCAGTGCATGGTCACAGATTTCAAATCAAAAACACATGAACTCTGAAGTCTCCATGCCATGGCTGTCCTCAACAGTCTGCTCAGGAGTGACTGACAGTTCTTCCCACCAATCAGCTTTCTTCTTTTGTTTTCAGTTGGTACCTGCCTTTTCTGTGCTGTCCTATCTGATTTTGTCCTTGTCACCTCTGCCACTGAGCGTATTTCATCGATGTCACCTCTTCATTTTGTGGTTTCCTCTTTTTATATTTTTCTACCTTCTTGCATTTCATAGCCAATGTACCCTTTTTAGATAAGTCCTTGTAAGAGTCAAGCTATACTCACACATTTGAGAACATCAATGACATGAAATGTAAAAAGAGTGTGGCCAAAAAATGAAACATAAACTTACAAAACACAGAAAGTCCAAGCAGAGTGAACCAACACTGAGTAGTGAGGGGTCAAATTTGACCTTCAGTGGTGGGGGTACAGAAGGGGCCACTTCTGCTTTTCTTCAGTTTTCTGTCAAGTAAATGAAGCCGAAGCTTTGTGTAGCTGACACTCTCAAAGCAGAGCTTTCTAATCGTCCATCCTGCTGTTGGAGTTTATTGAGCTCCTGTGGCCTCCAGCTTGTAGTCTCGACGTGAAGAAACGTCTTGGGTATCGATATGAAGAAGGTGCTGAACTCAAACTGAAACCTGAACCAACACAATCGGAGTAAAGAGCATCCTTCACACACCACCCAGGATATACTGACATGGAGCAAAGTGATATCCATTATATTTTTAGGTTAATTTATAAAATTATCAGCTGAATCAGCAGAGATCACTGTGTGTTTCTGCGTTGTCTTCACTTTTTTATGCCTATAAAGGCCACTGCTGTCTGAAAAGCATTAACCACAATTAGAGTCACAATGTGGTTTTTTTGTGGCACCTATAAGTTTTTGAAGAAGATTCTTACTGTTTTTGAAATACAGTATGTGTTGTATTCCAGTGTGTTCATTCCAGTGTGAATTCATATGTGGCTCTGAAGTTACCTTACATTTAGGATCTGTTTGCCACTTTCCCCACTATTCTTATGTACTTATTAACTACTTTAAACAGAAGTCCTTTATCTCATTCAGAAGATTTTTCTTCAGTGTTTTTAGTTAAGGAGCCAAAGGAAAGATCTTTTGTCATTTCAGGGACAGGCTTTACTCCAGTATGACTTTGTGTGTGACTACGGAAACTTTTTTTGGAAAAGTACCCTTTACCACATTCAGAACAGGTGTACTACTTCTCTCCAGTGTGGATCCTTCTGTGGCACCTGAGTGTGCTTTGATGTGAGAATCATTTGCCACACTCTGGACAGCAATAAGGTTTCTCTCCAGAGTGAATTCTTATGTGGTCTTTAGGAGTCGTGCTGTCTAAGAAAAGCTTGCCACAGTCAGAACAGCTTTGTTTCTTACCAGAATTATGAGAATCACATTCCACAGTCAGTACAACTGTAAGGTTTCTCTCCAGTATGACTTTTCGTATGCTTATACAAAGAATTAAGGTGTGAGAATTGTTTGCCACATTCCAAACAACATTTTTTTCCAATATGAATTTGGATTTCTTTCTCCACTTGCTTTCGATCAGTTTTGATGGCTTCTGTCTGTGTTACTTCAGTAGCAGGGAGAGAACTGCAAGGCAAAAAGGCTGCTGTCAGGTCATCTGATTCTTTTGCTGATTTCTTCATACCTTTCTCTTTGTATTGAGGAGAGGGCTGACCAAATGAAGGTGGAGAGAAGATGCCATTCTTCTGTTCTGAAATAACACAAACATTTTAACAATTGTTTCATTTTCCTGACATATTTATCCAAGGAGACTTGCAACATTTGAGACACAATTCGTTACATTTCTCTTGTTCTTCCAACTGGAGCGCAGTCAGGTCATGTGACTTGCTCGTGGTCACATGGTGTCAATAATTGAATCTGAACCTGCAACTTCAGGGTTTGATGTCCAAATTCCTAACCACTACCTGCCTTTTAAAATAAATGAAACAGTACATGTAAAGTGGTGCCACACTAGCTGGAGTTCCTTCCTCACACTGACGTCACATTTATGGTCTGGACACTCCATGTGTGGTCTTTACATGTTCTGCTGCTGTCTGTTCAATTTCTCCACCTTTCTCTCACATGTGAAAGACAGGCCTGAACTGATCAATTGATCACAAATCACAATCAGCCAATTTTCACTCCAAATGACTTGACTGGTAATCAGCAAATTAGCTGATCTTAACATCTGATCTTTAATGATAAAAAGCATGCAAGACAAAGTTCCAACACTACCAAAATACAGAAACATGTCCTCACCAGTCTAATAGTTTTATTGCCTTCCAACAAGACATAAATTTGCGGTTTATAATATATGTGCAAAAAAAAGTCAGTCATGGAGGATTCTCTGCTAACACTTTCAACAATACAAACCTTATTCAGCATCTGAGAAGTCAATACAAAAGGGACTGGTGTGAAGAACGAGCAGTTCAAAGGCTGAGACGACCAGCAAGCTTAGTCTAACTCAGTCGCCTACTCTCACTCGGCCTCCAATAATGGCAGCACTTAGAAAACTCAGCCTTATAATACTGACAGCAAGAACGCCAAAGACTTACTGTGACAGAAAAAACAGTGGAATTCGTAAGCCTGGACAACCAGCCACTTTCAGATCTGGAAGATGTCACCTTCTGGATCATTTAGTTCCACGATTCCATCTGCCAGTGAGGGTTTGTTGACTGATTTATTTGTAAAATTAATTAACAAGGCATTAGATGTTTTAACTAAAATCCTTTTTATTAACCTTTCTTTGAATGTGTAGGTAGATGGGAGGAAAGGGATGCAGAGTTTTACCAAGCTGGAACATAAAAATAAATCTTCATCAAGTGGACGTCGATAGCTGGAAATTGTAATCAGACCTCTTATTGGCTTGTTGAGTAGAATGGCGCGAGCCTAGTTTTCAGACATAAATAAAATAGTAATTATGCATAATAAGCATCGAATGTGAATAGTCACTATACAGTTATGAATTCTGTAACAGACATCATTATCATAATGGTTTTTTCCCCAAATTAAACAATGGTACAAAGACACGTATCTCACAGATGATTGCAAATCTGAAACACATAAACTGATTAGTGCCGGTGTCTCGACCACACAGACGCACTCAGAGTGACAGATGACAGCCGAGAGATCTAAAGAAACTCCCCGCCAATAGAACTGCAGAATGCATGAAGAAATTGTCAATAAAGATACAGTGGGATGCAAAAGTTTGGGCAACCTTGTTAATAGTCATTATTTTCCTGTATAAATCGTTGGTTGTTACGATAAAAAATGTCAGTTAAATATATCATATAGGAGACACACACAGTGATATTTGAGAAGTGAAATGAAGTTTATTGGATTTACAGAAAGTGTGCAATAATTGTTCAAACAAAATCAGGTAGGTGCATAAATTTGGGCACCGTTGTCATTTTATTGATTCCAAAACTTTTAGAACTAATTATTGGAACTCAAATTGGCTTGGTAAGCTCAGTGACCCCGGACCTACATACACAGGCGAATCCTATAATGAGAAAGAGTATTTAAGGGGGTCAATTGTAAGTTTCCCTCCTCCTTTAATTTTCTCTGAAGAGTAGCAACATGGGGGTCACAAAACAACTCTCAAATGACCTGAAGACAAAGATTGTTCACCATCATGGTTTAGGGGAAGGATACAGAAAGCTGTCCCAGAGATTTAAGCTGTCTGTTTCCACAGTTAGGAACATATTGAGGAAATGGAAGACCACAGGCTCAGTTCAAGTTAAGGCTCGAAGTGGCAGACCAAGAAAGATTTCGGATAGACAGAAGCGACGAATGGTGAGAACAGTCAGAGTCAACCCACAGACCAGCACCAAAGACCTACAACATCATCTTGCAGCAGATGGAATCACTGTGCATCGTTCAACCACTCGGCGCACTTTACACAAGGAGATGCTGTATGCAAGAGTGATGCAGAGGAAGCCTTTTCTCCGCCCACAGCACAAACAGAGCCGCTTGAGGTCTGCTCAAGCACATTTGGACAAGCCAGCTTCATTTTGGAATAAGGTGCTGTGGACTGATGAAACTAAAATTGAGTTATTTGGGCATAACAAGGGGCGTTATGCATGGAGGAAAAAGAACACAGCATTCCAAGAAAAACACCTGCTACCTCCAGTAAAATATGGTGGTGGTTCCATCATGCTGTGGGGCTGTGTGGCCAGTGCAGGGATTTGAATCTTGTCAAAGGTGAGGGACGCATGGATTCCACTCAGTATCAGCAGATTCTGGAGACCAATGTCCAGGAATCAGTGACAAAGCTGAAGCTGCGCCGGGGCTGGATCTTTCAACAAGACAACGACCCGAAACACTGCTCAAAATCCACTAAGGCATTCATGCAGAGGAACAAGTACAACGTTCTGGAATGGCCATCTCAGTCCCCAGACCTGAATATAATTAAAAATCTGTGGTGTGAGTTAAAGAGAGCTGTCCATGCTCGGAAGCCATCAAACCTGAATGAACTAGAGATGTTTTGTAAAGAGGAATGGTCCAAAATACCTTCAACCACAATCCAGACTCTCATTGGAACCTACAGGAAGTGTTTAGAGGCTGTAATTTCTGCAAAAGGCGGATCTACTAAATATTGATTTCATTTCTTTTTTGGGTGCCCAAATTTATGCACCTGCCTGATTTTGTTTGAACAATTATTGCACACTTTCTGTACATCCAATAAACTTCATTTCACTTCTCAAATATCACTGTGTGTGTCTCCTATATGATAGATTTAACTGACATTTTTTATTGTAACAACCAACGATTTATACAGGAAAATAATGACTATCAACAAGGTTGCCCAAACTTTTGCATCTCACTGTAAAAACAATATCTGAGTCAGCAGCATCAGAGGTGAATCTTTATCTCTGTGAACCTCATACCACAAGAGATGCTGGGCCACTGGCTTTCTGGAGGACCAATAAAAGTCGTCGTCCTACCTGTGCCCTCCTTATACGAGTGGGGACAGCGAGGGTCAGTTCAGTACGGCAGCAACACTTCATGGTTGACAGGAGGACCAGACTGTCTTCAGAACATGCAGAGATGTTTATATTCGTAGATAAGAACCTGAAGCGTTCACCAAGACTGTCTCGTAATTTCTTCCATCATGTGTGCATTATGGGTAAATGTTCTTTGTGTACACTGTATGCAGTAGCACTTTATTATGGAATGTGAAGTATATGCATGGCTAAAAATACATTTATTATTGAAAAGAAAAAAAAAAAGAAAAACAGTATTATTATTTTTATTGACACCAGCAGATCCTAATGGAATGGAATGGGTGATCAGTATCAGCTCTAAAGATTCAGATAAGAGCATTTCTACCTAATAATGAGCTGAAATTGGGTTTTCTCTTCTTAATTGTGTTATGGTGTATAAAATCTGTACATTTTTGTTTCCATTATATTTTATTCGAGACAACAGATGAAGACAACAGATGAACTAAAATCAAAGCAGGTAATTCTTCCCTTACAACTCACTTTTAAAATAGCTGTTTCAACATTGAAAGGAGGACATTCTGGTGGCTCAATTACTTTACAGCCTGGGAAAGGAATACTGAACTGATACCTCAGGTTATTGATTACTTAATAGATGGACATCTGGGTGTGAAGAGAGGCCCCGCCCCCTGTCGGTGGATTGGTGAAGGACACCCTGTCCCCGCCCAGACCCCTCCTTGAACCCACCCTTGCACCTGATTGGTTAAGCAAACTGTTAAGGGCATTTTGACGGATGTCTGCCTCCTCCTTGAAAAAGAGAGAGTCCGTTTCGAACGATTACGCATTTCACAAGCGGGCCCTTCTGCAAGTAGTTCAGAATACTTTTATTATGTCAGAGCTAATACAATCCCTGCCTGCGCTTTTAAGTCACTCCTGAATATTCTCAGAGGACAGGACCCTGTTTGAATTTTCAGACACCGAGACAAAAACTACTTGATTGGATTACCCGTTTCGGTATGAAAAAAACTACTATTGTTTGCTTCAGTCCTATGAATTTGTACATTAATCGTCGTACACATAGATAGAAATAAATGCTGTATCTTATATTATACGCACACATGAGCGTGCTCACGCGACTACACACGAGCACGCACGCACTTGAGAATCAACTTGGAAATATTAATATTAAGGATAAAATATAAGGATTCAGCCATCCTTTTTTAAAAACATACTCGTTTGGCGCCTATAATAATCATAAATAGGGCTTACCGTGATCCTTGAGAATAGTCTACATGAAGAATAGTTATATTTCATTTAGTCCTATCCAAAGATAAAAGAAATAATTTTTCTAAGAAGTTCATATAGACGCTGGGGGCCATGTGCTTTGGAAACAGTTGAAAAAATGTCTGACGTATTCATGGCTTGCCAAAGAGTGTTTTAAAGGCCTTTCTCTATCACAAAGAATTCATCAGCAGCATGGGGGCAGGTTGGGTGGGACATTACAGTTTCAGTACCAGCCTCTGAGTTGCACAGCTGAAGTGAGAATCAGCCCCCCCCCTTTGGTTCCCAAAGCCATGCGAGGGATACATTTTTTGAAAAAAGATGAAAAATGACCTCTGTGTATTTGAAAGGTATTTTAAAAAGGCTCTTATCTATCCCCAGATGTCCGAGCATTATACAGCCGAGGGTAGATATTTTTTAGACGTCTCAAACTTGATTTAAAAGGAAACTGCCGCATATTATTTAACTGTGTGTGTGACTTTTAAAATCCCTTAACTTTAAAAGAGACGTACAACCTTTATATCTTATGTACTGAGTGGCTGCACGTGAGCTAGAAAGCTCCACGTGGCCAGCAGTGTTGGGAGATTACACAGACAGCTGTTAACCAACAGGCAAGCTCGCCGGGCCTCACCCAGCAGGGGATGGGTACTCGAAACGGACGGCGAGCGCTCTGCACGCGGGGGGCTCAGACCGTGTCTGCGCACTGAGGGCAGCAGGAGCGGGCGCGCAGAGCCTGTCAGCTTTGAGAGTCTCGGTGTGTAGAGAGATTGAGAGAGAGAGCAGGGCATGCTTGCAGGGGTCTGCTAAAAGCGGGGCTGCTTGTCTTTCTGTGAGATGGAAGATTCAGCTGTTGGATGCTTAGACCTTTCTGTGAAAGGATTTTCAGGGAGATGGGGAAGGCGGCTTGACTTAGATAAAATAACAGCGGTTTACGAGTGATAAAGCAAAGGTTAGATAGATATTTTAAATAATAGACACAGGGGTTCTTACCCAAAGCAGTATTGGCAGGAGCGGCTATAAGGTAGCTCGGCCTGGCTGGAACACTGGGACCTCGGTAATAGACTCCATTTCCTGCTCAGAGTCTTTAGAACCGAAGTAAATGCTTCGCTTTTTATACCACACTTTCAGAAGTTGGCTGGGAAGTATGGGGAGGCCGGCCGTCAGGTGTCGCCTGACCCGGGGGCAGATACGCTCTGACAGTTTGTCATCTTGCCACAGCAATAGGCACATCGAGAGAGAAAGAAAACAGACACACCGAGACCTGCTCTCATCCCCCTGACAGCCCCTGCGAGCAGGTCTCGGTGTGCCTGATTTCTTTCTCTCTTGATGTGCCTATTGCTGCTGCAAGATGAGAAAAGAATCTGTCTGTGAG
>JANRMT010062807.1:13917341-13937180 GCA_026402145.1 Polypterus bichir lapradei
TATATATATATATATATATATATATATATATATATATAAAGATGAGGTAAATCGTGCAACCTTTTTATGGAACACTTAATTTTGTTCAAAACTGTATGTCATATAGTATACATCTATAAATATAATTTTTTCATCTGCATTAGGAGAATACAACAATGATATTCTCGATCTCGTGTCATTTAAACCAATTTAATGTGTGTATGTCAAACAACATATTTCTACATCTGCCGCAGTAAGAACAGTAGTAGTAGTTCAGTTGTGCGGAGCTCGTTAATTATCCCGATTAGGTGGCTCAATGGCATTGTAACTGTCTCTTAGTAAAACACCAGGGGTTCGCGTCATTGATCCTCCTCTCGTGAAAGGTTTTTTTTTTTTTCTCAATTCCTCCATTTAACAATATTTTCGAACTTGGATGGATAGCGAGCGAATCGAGCTATCGAGGGAAGGTTGGGCCGCCGTAGTCGGCCAGGGGACACACATCCCTAATTATATTGTGTATATAAAGAGTTTCACTGTAAAATGTAATAAGCTTCGTATTTGTGTGTTTGGAGACCCTGGTGTCGTACTAAATTTGTATTGTAGAAAAACAAACTACTGTGCAGCATGCCTAAATGTGTCTTTTCATTTCTAATCGCTATACGGCACTTCCAATTTGGGACAATTCGCTATAAACAGTTTCAGCCAATCAGCGCCTTCTAAACATGCTGAATGACAGTGTGAACCTTTATTGTAGCGGCGCAGCATCTTCGTTTTAGTCAGTCATTGTCCTGTTAGACTATTTACTGTTAAGTGCTCCTTGAGCTACCGTTTATAGTACAACAGGTAGCCTTCGTAGTTCTTAAATCGATATTAAAATACACACACAAGTCTCCTAAATAAGTTATTGAAATGCCTACGT
Organism: Polypterus bichir lapradei; assembly: GCA_026402145.1. NCBI lineage: Eukaryota > Metazoa > Chordata > Cladistia > Polypteriformes > Polypteridae > Polypterus > Polypterus bichir. The sequence goes on from JANRMT010062807.1 coordinate 13,918,240, forward strand.
TTATAGTGTTCGTTTAAGGAAGTTGTAGTTTTGACTTGTTCCCGTTATTAGGAATTATAATTTCTCAGTGTCACATATTATTCGTTACTACTCACGAGTCCCGCATCATTGAGATTCTGTTTTATATTCTGTATAAGCAATCTTTTTAAATGGAGCGTTAATTGAACTGACTATAGCAGACTTGTCATTTTCTTAAAATGACTTTATTTATATGATATCAACTAATCATAAGGTCAGAAATCAAAGAGGATATGAGTTTGCATGGACTGCGCTGTTTCTTTTTTTTTGTGACATCGTGTCAGTAGAGAGTGCGTGACGTTAACAATGCATTGTGCTTTTTTATATTTCCTAAAGGCTAATGTGTCTCAGTTTGCTCATTAATATATTTTGACAGTGTATTTTAAGTGAGAATGATTATAAACATATTACCCATGTTCTTTTCCCATATGTAATGTTTGGTGAGAATAAATAAAAAGTAACACATATAATAGTTATGTTGCATTGTTTATGATTAACAAAATTCATCGTTTATGTGAAATGTTCTACCAATACAGTCGATTTATTCCACTTCTGAAAGTGTACATTGTCAGTATTCTCCATTGCATTTGCCCCCCGAATGTAACATATTCTGTCGTGGCGAAAATTTTATCATCAGAAGGCTTTTTAACTAAAAATAAAGGCTATTAGGACTCGAGATAGACAGACAGAGTTTTAAGGCTTTATTGCAATAAATCAACCACACAGACTCAACCCAATTCGGCCGAATGAGATTGAGCCCCGAACATTACAGCAATTGAAGTTTTTATAACAATTTCTTATCATTTTTACTACGTTCGATTAGCTCATTCTGCACCTGGTTTTACTTTCCATTATTCTTCTTGGTGTCTGTTCGGCTTATTTTGATTGGTCTAAGACTGGGTGGATGGCTTCCTCTTACCATCTTTGGGCTTTTCTTATGTCATTTCCTATCTTTTCTGACCTCGCTCGAATGAGCTCTCTTGCCCATCTTCTCCGACTCCCTTCTACTCCTGTCCGGCCGAACCTTGAGTTCCCATGGGAACCCTTATTTTCTCTTTATTTTCCTATCACTGGCCCCCTCGTGGTATTTGTTATTTTTCTATGCTGTTCTCATTTTCTCTAACTGGCCAAGAATTCAATTCCATATATGGGTTTCCTCTCATCATTTCCTTTCTTAAATCTTCCAAACTTTTTTATAATAGTGACCTGAAGGTTAAGCTTTAATTAAAAAGAAATATAGTATGTGCTTTCATTTAATCATTGCTTGGCATGCTTAATTTCTACACTAAAGTTAATTTCTAATATATTCTTCTAATATTTTTGCTAATGCCTGAATTTACTAAGATTTTCTCTTCATGCATTATGTCAGCGTGACCTTGCTATGTGCCTTCCAGAGCCATTTTCTCTGTTATCGCTTCCTTAGCTCCCTAAGCCTTGAATCACAGGTGTTCTCAAACTCTTATCTTGTCCGAAGCTGGTTTCGGTGCGTCAATTTTCTGTTCTTTTCTTACTCTGGAAATTTTACTGTAAGCTTAAAAAATAATGCAATATAACTGATTTTTTAGTTAACTATTTGCTCGACCTATCTTATTTGCTTAACATTCTAATTTATGTTTAACCTAATGTTTTAGAAGCTTTTAATTACTTTTTATGTTAATTTGCTATCCTCTTATGCTAATATAAAAAATTTTCCTTCTACAATGCCAGTGCAACTGAGGAGTGGCAGATGAGCTCACATCCTCGCCCTGATGCCCAGGCTCTTGTCATGAATATTCCCATCTTGTGCTTTTTCTCGTTCCTGCCAGTTTAGTACTATTATTGGACACGTATGTTGAGGAAATGTGTGTCTTATTTTATGTCTATGAAAGGAAGGCCGATAAAGCCTTGAATGAAACTCAGTGTTGATGCTTTGGGTAACACGACAGGTGAGGAGCAGGGAACGTTAAACGTGTCAGTGACTGCGGGGGATTTTGGGACTGAAGATGGTTTAAGAAAACAGAAACGACAAAAGCTTAGTCTTTCAATAATTCTATTTCCATCAATGATTTACTCTGTTGTGCTGCAGTTTGGAAGACTACTTATTTACCCTTCCAGCACAGCCTTTGATAAGATGCATTCAGAAGGAAAGGATGTTGCTGTCAAAGTCAGATGTTTTTTTAAAGTTTGGCTCCAGATGTGCTTATCCAGCTGCTCCTTCTTGTCAGTACTTGAGTGATCTTTATGTTCACCTCTGGATGAATTCGCAAAGTTTCTTTACAACTTTTTGTCTCATTAACGCAGAAATCCCGAGGCTTTCCCTAAATTGCAGAAGACGCTGTCGATTGCACTGATTCTGTTTTAAAGACAGTTGTGATCAGTTATGCAGAGCTCGCTTTTACTCACATTGCTTTTTGGAAATCAATAATACAAATCAGCTACAGATCTGGGAATCGCTGAGTAGTAAAAACGTTTAATGAGGAGTGTCGTGCGCAGATACTGGTGTAATGACCACGTCGGCTTTAGTGAAGCGTTTCTTAGCCTCTCTGATATGATCAACTTGGGGTAGAAGAGACGCTGGATTGTTATAATACGTGCTACCTTACGCAAAATATGCTCATCAATTTGTTACAGATTCTAGGTGGACACGATTCTACACCAAGGAAAAAGGTGCCCAGTGTAAATCGTTCATAATGTCTCCAAAATATATTTGTTAACTTACAGACAAGTACTACATAACTGTTTTATACAAAGGCCTTATTTTAACATACGCGAGCCCCAATTAGGATTTGAACGCGCGTTAGCGCACCTTACCACTGTAGCACGGACAACTGCTGTTACGCTTTGAGCCAAAGCACTTTAGTAGAGTAGTGAGTGACCAAATCGACTGCGCGGATATCAATGACATCATCACGCTAGTGTGCCTCGAAATCACGTGACGGGTGCATTTAAAACAAGCCTTGAAGCGGCGCTTCGAGCTCCAGTGCTTCAAAAGCTTGACACAGTGTCAAAACCTCAGTATCGAGCGGCCCATCACTAGCTACAGCTCAGCTGTCTGTCCTCATTGTTTAAAGTGATGAGCAGGGGATCAGTCATGGGGGCTGAGAATGGGCCACAGTGTTCACAAATAAGGGGGTAAACCGACAGACGGCATTTACTGCGAGTGCAGGGCTTTGGAAATTAGGGGCGAATGGGAAAATATTTTGTTAGTTTAAAATGTGCAAAATTATTTTAAAATGAGAGTAGATTACATAGCCATATTACTTTGAAGTAGAAGAGCCTTTTGAAATTTGTCTTTAAGTAAAGCGTGTGTGAGAAGCACTGCAGTTGAGGAATATGTGAAAAAGCGTTAATCCAAATGGCTGGGACTTTAAAGTGAACCAATTCTTTATATCCAAATTGATGTTACTTCCTATTAAGAATTGTGTTCTCAGAGAAAGTCTGTTCTCAGTTTATATTAACATATGTTAAATTACGCCAGACAATATCATAATTAGATTAATTACAGATAACGCTGACTGTGGAAACACTTTTTTATTTTAATTTTTTATTCTTGTCTTCTTGACTTGAATGTTGTTGTGCTGTGAACTTTTGTATGTAAGTTGATGAATATTTTGTATGTCATTATTTGTAAGTTAGATACAGCAATGTGATATTAGTGTTTGTATCAAAATTCAAGTTTGTCTAACGGTATGGATACTTTATTTCTCTGTTTCATGAGTGGGCTCCCTCTTAACATGCCGTGCCACATTCGTAACACCATACTGCAAGTGAAAAAACCAACTACAGTTGGATGAGAACACATATCTTAATCGCTGTCAAAGGTGAATATTACTTAATTCCTCCTTCAGTAATCCTCCATTATTATTTGCACAATGCTGATAGGACTAGTAACGTTACTTTACGTCCGTAGAGGTTAAGCTACGGAGTCAGAGAGGCTAACGTGATGGCTGTCTAAATAACTTCAGTCAGATGAGCAGATAAAAACTAAGTGATAGAGGAGCCATTTCAAGCTAATTATTTACATTGCTCTAACATAGTAAATATCATTTACTTATTTTGCATAACTGGTTGAATAGCTCTAGTGAAGTGTAGTGCTGCCCATCTTACCATATTTTCTCAACATCAATTTTTTGTTCCAGCCGCTAATGATTTCTCACGTGCGTTTTTATGTTGGATAAGGATTTTTTTTTTTTTTTTTTTTTTTTTTTTTTTATTAATTTTATTACAATCCATACAAAGCAATCAAGTTTTTACAAAGAGAAACATTAAGAACAGATCGATCCCCACCCCTGAGAGAGAGAGAGCAAGCCAAACGGCGTTAAATTTAAGGCTTGGAGACATACCTAAATTAATAAATTCTCTGTGCCTTTTGAACTTATTTTAAAATATTACTGATTAGATCCTGCCATGTTTTGAAAAAAGTCTGTACGGATCCTCTAACTGAGTATTTGATTTTTTCCAACTTCAAATAATATAACACATCGGTTTCCCACTGACTTAAAAGAGGAGAGTTTGGGTTCTTCCAGTTTATGAGAATAAGTCTACATGCCAAAAGTGTAGTGAATGCAATCACAATTTGTTTGTCTTCCTCCGCTTTAAACCCATCTGGAAGAACCCCAAACACAGCTGTTAATGGGTTTAGAGGGATTGTAAGTCCAAGGCTATCTGAAAGGTAATTAAAAATGTTTGTCCAGAATAATGTTAATTTGGTGCAGGACCAGAACATGTGACCTAGTGAGGCTGGGACTTGGTTACAACGTTCGCAGGTTGGATCATGCCCTGGAAACATTTTGGAGAGTTTTAGTCGAGACAGATGTGCTCAATATATAATTTTGAGTTGTATAATTGTATGCTTTGCGCATATGGAGCTCGAGTGAATTCTCTGCATTGCTACTTTCCACTCCTTTTCTGATATATTAATTGAAAGATCTTTTTCCCAGTGTCCTCTTGGATCTTTAAAAGGGAGGGATTGTAAAATGATTTTATATATTGTAGAGATGGAGTCTAAATCCTTGAGATTGAGCAATATTTTTTCCAGCATGGATGAGGGTGCAAGATGAGGAAAATCTGGAAGGTTTTGTTTAACAAAGTTTCTGATTTGAAGATAGTGAAAGAAATGTGTAGCTGGAATGTTAAATTTGGAATGTAATTGCTCATAGGATGCAAAGACGTTGTCTATATAAAGATCTCTAAGCAAGTTAATTCCAAATTTTTTCCAAATATTAAAAACTGCATATGTTTGTGAGGGTTGAAAGAGGTGGTTCTCTTGCAGGGGTGCCACAGATAGAAGCTTCTCCGTCTTAAAATACTTTCTACATTGGTTCCAGATTCTAAGTGAGTGGAGCACAATTGGATTATTAGTGTATTGCCGATAACGTGTGTTTATTGGAGCACAGAGCAAGGAATACAAAGAAGTACTGCAGGAATTTAATTCTATTGCGGACCAAGCCGGTGTATGTTCTTCTATTTGTGTCCAGGTTCTTATCGCCTGTATATTTGCTGCCCAGTAATAAAACTGGAAGTTAGGTAGAGCCATGCCGCCTTCTGCCTTTTGTCTTTGTAGGGTCGCTCTTTTGATGCGTGGATGTTTTGAATTCCAAATAAATGAGGTTATTGTCGAATCTAATTGCCTAAAAAATGATTTATTAATGTATATTGGGATGTTTTGAAATAAAAAAAGGAGCTTAGGAAGAATATTCATCTTAACAGTGTTAATTCTTCCAGCTAGTGTGAGATGAAGGGTTGACCATCTATGCAAGTCTTGTTTAATTTTTTCCATGCAAACGGCGAAATTTTGTTGATATAGAGCTTTATATTTACTTGTGATGTTTACCCCTAGGTATTTAAACTGTTCTGCAATGATAAAAGGTAGGGTATCTAATCTAATATTATATGCTTGAGAGTTCACTGGAAAGAGTACACTTTTATTCAGATTAATTCTGAGACCAGAGATCTTTTGAAATTCTGTGAGTGCTGCTAAGACTGCAGGTACAGAATTTTCTGGGTCTGATATATACAGTACCATGTCATCTGCATATAATGAGATTTTCTGTTCCAGTCCTTCTCTGCTAATCCCCTTTATCTGATCAGTATTTCGACAATGTATTGCCAGTGGTTCAATGGCAATCGCAAACAGCAGCGGTGACAAGGGGCATCCTTGTCTAGTGCCACGTTCTAGTTTAAAGTAGTCTGAGCAAATGTTGTTGATGCAAACTGAAGCTTCTGGGTTAGTATACAGTAATTTAATCCATGCACAGATGTTTGGGCCAAACCCAAACTTCTCCAATATAGTAAAAAGGTATTTCCATTCAATCATGTCAAATGCTTTTTCTGCATCTAATGATAATAATATTTCTGGGGTGTTTGATTTAGTTGGTGAGTATATTACATTAAACAGGCGTCGAAGATTGGAAGATAAGTGCCGGCCCCTAATAAATCCAGTTTGGTCTTGTGATATTACCGAGGGGAGCACTTTCTCCACCCTTCTGGCTAAGATTTTAGAGAGTATTTTAACGTCGTTATTCAGAAGTGAAATTGGTCTGTATGATGCACATTGTAATAAGTCCTTATTTTGTTTTGGAAAGACAGTGATTAGTGCTTGGCGAAAGGTTTGTGGAAGAGATTGGTTATCTCTGGCTTCTGTAAATGTTGCTAATAAGAGGGGGGCTAGCTGAGCGGAGAATTTCTTGTAAAATTCTGCAGGGTAACCATCAGGGCCTGCTGCTTTCCCGCCTTGGAGTGATTTTATAGCATCTAGTAATTCTGATAACATTAGAGGTTTATCAAGTTCCTCCGCACTAAAAGCGTCTATTTGTGGTATCTGTAATGTATCCAGAAATGCATTAGATTGTGTATTGTCTTCCTTAAACTCAGTAGTATATAGGGATTTATAGTAGTCTCTGAAAGTGTGCATTATATTTTGGTGTTCGACGATTTTATCTCCGTTCGTACTAGTGATTACCGAGATTGCGTTGCGCACTTCTTGCTTGTGAATTTGTTGAGCTAAAAGCTTATTCGCTTTCTCCCCATGTTCATAGTAATAATGTCTGGATTTGTAAATTAGTTGTTCAGTTTCTTTAGTTGTCAAGAGGTTTAATTCCGAATGTAGAGCCTGCTTTCTCCTATGTAGAGTCTCGCTTGGTAGTCTGGCATGTTCTTCATCTATTTTTGTAATTTCGCTTTTTATATCTGCTACTTTCTTGGCCTCGGATTTATTTCTGTGGGAAAGATATGAGATAATCTGTCCTCTTAAGAAGGCCTTAAGAGTTTCCCAGAGTATCCCTGCAGAGATCTCGGGGGATGTATTTGTCTCTAGAAAGAATTTGATTTGTTTGGATATAAATTCAGTACAATTCTCATCAGCTAATAGAAGCGGGTTGAGGCGCCATCTGCGGGGTGAGTGCATGGGGCTTAGTAATTTTAGCTCCAAGATCATAGGTGCATGGTCAGAAATAACAATAGCATCGTATTTGCAAGATTTAATCTTAGGCAAGAAGTTATTGTCTATAAAGAAGTAATCGATCCTTGAGTAACAATGATGTACTGGTGAGTAGAAAGAATATGTTCTTGAATTTGGGTTTAAAAACCTCCAGGGGTCTGATAAGTTGTGATCAGTTATAAACTTTGTAATTATTTTTGCAGTGTTAGATGCCGTTCCCCCTGTGGAGGAGGTCCTATCTAAAAGTGGATTCATAACACAATTAAAATCCCCAGCCATTATAACTTTATGAGTGTTCAGATTGGGAATGGATGCCAACAAATTTTGTATAAATTCCTTATCATCAACATTAGGTGCATAAACATTTATCAAGATCATTTTACAGTTAGATAAGTCTCCCATAACCATTACATATCTCCCTTCAGGATCCAATACTACATCTGATGCTACAAATGGAACAGTTCTATGTATGAGAATTCCCACACCTCTAGTTTTCTTCGTAAAGCTAGAATGAAACATTTGGCCAGTCCAGTCTTTCTGCAGCCGGAACTGATCCTTGCTTATTAAGTGAGTTTCCTGTAAAAATACTATTTTAGCATTTAGACCTGTTAGGTGAGAGATTACTTTCTTTCTCTTTAATTCGTGATTCAGGCCTTTAACATTCCAGCTTACGAAGTTAACTGTCCCATCATGGAGACACTGATTCTGAGTTTTTGATGTCATTTTATAGTCTTATTATAATTATAAAGACTGAGAGGATAGATTAGGTATAGATCAGGCCTGCTCTCTTTCTCTCCCCCCCTTAACCCCCCACCCTCCCTTTTTGCCTCCCCAAGTGAGGCTAAAACCCACTTCACACAGTCCCAATCCTCTGACATACCCAGAGACAGAGTACGTCCAAAGCAAAACAAGCTCCAATGCAGCGGCGCTTAAGGGTTAAAAGATAGAGATATCTCTAAAAAGAAAAAAAAAAAAAAAAAGAGTTTTACACTTAAAATATATATATAGTCTTCAGCAATTTTAGTGCATTAAGATGATACACCCAGATAATAAACCCAGGGGATGGTATTAAAAATGTGTCCAGAAGAAGCATAACCAGTCTTAATGCAGTAATAGCAATAACAGTAAACCTAGGGTATGATATTGAACAGTCTCGTTTAGGGTAGAGATGAGATAATTAGAAAAGAAAAATAAAAAAATAAATAAATAGATAAATAAATAATTAAGCACAATAAAACATAAACAGATAGCGCCCTAGTAATACTAAGTAATAATGAGAATATATGCTGATAAAAACCCGTATTTTAAAACGAATAGATCAGACAAAAGATTATTAATCTTGCTTCATCGTTTTAACCGCCATGACTCACTATTATGTATCAGAATAGTCCCGGGATCAGCTTTCTTAATTCTTTTTCTGCCTCTTCCTTGCTAGCGAAGACATAGAATTGACCCTGCCATTCCACTTTCAGTTTTGCCGGATACAGGAGGCTGTATTTCACACTGGCTTGCCGTAGCCGCTGTTTAATATTATAGAAGGATGCGCGTTTAGTAGCTGTTGCTGGAGAGAAGTCAGGGAAGATAAGAATGCGGTTATTTTCAAATATAATATCTTCCTTGTTTCTGAGGAGTGCCATCACCTCTAGCTTAAATGATAATCGTTCAAAACGAACTATAAAAGATCTTGGTCGGGGTCTGACGGTGTTTGGTCCGCGTACGCGGTAAGCCGCTGCTATCTTAGATTCTGCTTTAAAGTCGTCCCCGATTATTTTAGAAAAAAGTTCAGCTGCGAATTTCACAGGGTTTGAACTTTCTCGATTCTCCGGCAGACCTTCAATTCTGACATTATACCGTCTACTGCCATCTTCTAAAGCAGCCAGTCTGTCTCCAAGTTTTTCTCCGAGTTTTTTGCATTCGGAACTAACATTTATTGCTCTTTCTTCGGCACTGGCAGCTGAATGTTCGACCATTTCAATCCGATTCGTGAATGTCTCCTTAAGATGCTCCAATTGATCAGTAAGCGTGCTCAGTTTAACCGAGTTTTCCTGAATGCGCTCTTCAATTTTTCCCAGCACCTGTCGAAGCTCAAGTTGCACCTCTTGACGCAGCCTTTCATTTGCCTGTTGCAGCCTTTCAGTTGCCTGTTGGATTTCCTGTTTCAGGCTCTCATGTGCCTTTGCCCTTGCTATCTCATTAGCCTTCTCGCTTTTCTTTATGTCTTGCGTGAGCTCAACGAGCAACACCTTCAGTTCAGATAGTTCAATTGTGCTTTCTTGTACCGTAGATGAAGCAGCAGACTTTGCTGTAGCCGGCGTCCCCGCAGCTACAGGCTCGCGTAATTGCGCAATTGAAGCCGCGGACTTCGAGGCCCTTTCCAGTTTCATGTGATCTTCTCCAATCGGCGAGCTATCCAGCTCTGCACTCACGATCGCACCTTCGCTCCCCTTTTCGCTCTCAGCCGGCGACGATGTAGCGGACCGTGGTCCCGAGGAGTCTGTGCTTTCGCCCATCTGATCCAGGTCTGTCTCTGAAAGGCCGTATCTGGAACCGGGGCTTGCTGATCGCAGCTTGGGTGTGGCTTTAGTTTTCGATTCTTTTGAACCCCCCTTCTTGTTGGCCATGTTTATATGTGCTTACATATATTGTAGCAGTCCCTCTCGGGTTGAATAAATACAGGATATCTCAAGATAATAAGCAAATAATATGAAAAATAACACCACTGCTAGCGGAGCTCCACTTCAGACGTCCATCTCTCGCATCGGACGAGACCAAATCAAGGATAAGGATTTTAGACGCAACATTGCCTTACTGCATGTAAGCCTGATGGCATATTGAGAAGATACTTCAATAATTGTAATAATCTTTCTTTGAATTTACTTCTTTTCCAGTTGTTTAAGTTTAGAGTATACTCCAAAGCTGCATGGTAAAATGTGTTTGCATCTTGCAATAGATGTCAGGTTTGACATATTTAGCAATTGAATATTACATTGAGGCCTATATTTTTGCTGCTGCAGTATGGCTATTTGTTAGACAATGTTTTTGAAAATGTAAAATTGCAACATTATATTTCCAATAAGGTTAATTTTGCAACACTTTCATTCTTTAAGTGGCTGTAGTTCTAATAATTTAATTAAACTTGATAGAGCTTAAAATTATAGGCAGAAAACACTAATTACACCAACTTCATTTTTTACATTATGACAACTTTAAAATATAGTAATAATTAAGTATGTAGAACTTAAACTGTCTTTAAAAATGTAATGTAAATTAGTTGGGACAACTTAATTGTTATGCGCAGTGAATTTAAAAAGTTGTATGTATCCTATAATTTTTTAATTAGATGGTGCTTAAAAGTATAAGATCTGAAGGAAAAACCTTTTCCAGTTACTCAATGTTGTGGGTTGTTTCTACGTGACTTTAACCAGAAGTTGTAGTAACTCAAAAAGCTTGATGCAGAGCGTTGTGTTTGTTGGCCTAAAACAATTGTTTTTTAGAGTGCAGGTGCACTGAGGGGATCATCTCTTGTCGTGATTCTAGAAGGTTCTCTGGCAGTGGTCTGCAGATTCTCCGTGTAGATTTCTTTTTGTGTACGTGGTGCTCCATTGAAACTTACAGTTAGGTCCATAAATATTTGGACAGAGACATCTTTTTTCTCATTTTGGTTCTGTACATCACCACAATGAATTTTAAATGAAACAACTCAGATGCAGTTGAAGTGCAGACTTTCAGCTTTAATTCAGTGGGTTGAACAAAATGATTGCATAAAAATGTGAGGCAACTAAAGTATTTTTTAACACAATTTCTTCATTTCAGGGGCTCAAAAATAATTGGACAAATTAAATAGCTGGAAATAAAATGTTCATTTCTAATACTTTGCTGGCAATGCCAGCCTGAAGTCTTGAACTCCTGGACATCACCAGATGCTGGGTTTCCTCCTTTTTAATGCTCTGCCAGGCCTTTACTGCAGCAGCTTTCAGTTGCTGTTTGTTTGTGGGCCTTTCTGTGTGAAGTTTAGTCTTCACAAGTGAAATGCACGCTCAATTGGGTTAAGATCAGGTGACTGACTCTGTCACCCTTTACAAATGCTGTCTCACACCCTTCCAGTAATCAGCCAGCTCCACAGAAGAAGAGAGACCCTCATTTGAGGCTCAGTGTAAATATGCTTTCCACTCTTCACTTAGCTCTGCTGATGGCTTCATCACAAGTTTCAGTTTTGTGTGTCCTTCGTTGTGTTTGTCCATAACAGGGGCCTGCCTGGGATCAAACACTCTGACCAGCTTATATTCCTCCTTTGCAGGATGAACATCCCAGCAACTTAGCAAAGGCCAGTTGGAAGGCATCATGCAGGTGGTCAAGCACACCCATCTGATTCAACAGCTTCTCAGTTTTGGCACCAAAGCCGTAGGTTTTGCAGTTCCATTCATCAGGTAGGAGCCCAGATCCTCCATGATGTTGTGTGCTGAGACTGCAGTAGGACAGCGAGTGGCCTCCAGAACTGAAAGAGCTGTTTAGTTTGACGCATCCTTCTGAGATGAAGGTTCACTTCACTTTGAGGGTATCCAGTTCTTCCTCTGTTTCAGTCAGCTTTAGCATATTTGTTACAGCCTGAGCTGATGTGTTCTCAGCCAGAAAGACCTCTTTGTAGAGGTGGACATGTTCAGCATGGTGTTCTTCTGATTTGAACCCGCTATTCCACCTGGGGTTTCCTGCCTTCCTTGCTCAGCACAATCTCTTTCACTGAGTAGAAGGTTGCTTGTCTCCTTTTCCTGGCAGGCTTCTTGAAGAAAGCAGATTTTCCACCGTCACTAGTGATGCAGTGCTGCCAGGTCTCTCCCACCAAACTGATGCCATGACACCCTGTTAGGCGTAACCCCTTTGAAAACATCCTGGTCTGCTTTCAGACAGTGTGGTGCATTGTCTGTCCGCTCTGCTCAAATGTCATGAAAATTCAGCTGGTTGGTGTGAATGAACTGAAGTGCTGCTGCCTTTGGAAAGGTGGAGAAGTTACAGCTCTCCATAAAGATAACATCTGACAAAAAGTCCTGGGGCCTCATGCATAGCGCCATGCATAGAATTCACACTAAAACATGCTGTACGGACAAAAGCAGGAATGTGCGTACACGGAAAGAAATTCAGATGCATAAATCCCGGTCACCGTGAAAAGTAACACACGTGCACGCGCCTGCTTCCCCACCCCAACTCCTCCCAGAATTACGCCTCTTTGAATATGCAAATCAATATAAATAGCCTTTAAGCTCAGCATTCTGTGAAAAGGCAATGGCAAAAGCACGGGGGAAAATAGAAGAATCTCAGCAAATACCAAGTTGAGGCAAAGAAAAATGTACTTTTTGTCGGTTTAAACAGTGGTATAAACAACAAAAGGAATTTGATCGAGTGACATAGCGTGACGGAGAAAGCTCAAGTTCACAAAGTCGCACGGTGCCCAAAATAAAACAGAAGTTGTCAGATATCAAAGTCACCGTGAAAAGGCGAGTCGTAGCCCAACGTCTGAGAGTCATATGAAAGCTTATTAGGGTACAGAGAAAAGAAAAAAAAATAGGGATACAGTAAGATAAAAAGCATGAAATTTCCACTTTAATCACGTAGTTTATTTTGTCATTAAAGCAGAACATCATAAATTTCATCTTAAAATCGTTTAATTTACTAGTTTCTCAAATCCCATCGTAATTAAAGTAGCATGTTAAATGCTTTGTTTTGTGCTTCTTAAACCGGCTTTCTCTTCCTCCGACAGGACACAGAATCCATTACATTCGTGATATTACAGCTCTCTGAATAATTTAAATACTGAGATGTATACTTGATATCATTTTCATGATGATAGGAAGCTGTACATCTGAGGCTTCATCTACTGCATATCTTAAAATATTTAATTACAAAGCAAAAGCGAGCTCATCTGGAAGACATTAAATCAGGGAATTATATAGAAATAAAGAAAGAGAGACCCAATTTTAAGGGCTCGTTGCATCTGAAGTGACGCCTGCTCTTCTGCTTAGGTTTGTAGGGCCGAGTTTATAATGGCAGAGTCAAATGTGGAGCTTGTGTGCCTCGTTACTGCCAGGCGAGATGTTTATTAAATCAGAAACATTGTTGTTAATTTATAAATGGGAACGCGTTAACAACCAGTGCTGTGCACTAATAACAGTTTTCTACATGAAAGACTGTTAATACCAGCTAAATATAATTTAATTTGTTGCATGATTTACAGTAAATTCATCCCATACAATTTAGAACTGCCTACATAAAATAATCACCATACAGCCAAATGTTTACTCATCTATCACTGTGTTGAGGACGCGGTGCTCTCGGCTATCTGTGCTTTCATCAACTACAACGTTAATTTTCTTGCCACGAGTCTTTCAAAGAACGGCCTCCATATGTTGTTCAAAGACACAGGACCAATGAGTTTGACGAAGGCTGCTCTCAGTTTCTGGCAGCACGCCTCCCTGTTTACAATGCTTAATAAAGAAAGGACGCATCTTTGTCAATTTTGTTCGAGCAGTATGTCCGACTCCGCACACAAGGCCACAAAATCCTCCACAAACAGGCGTCTTTCATCTGACGATTTTGTTGTTTCCGCTGTTGTTATCTGTAGGTGAACACCTATTGATCTTAATTTCTCCTTGTTCTTGAGATGGGCTTTAGATTTGACTCGGTCATTGCAAGTATCTTTTCATGTCCAGTCTATGATGTGCTGGCAAAACTTGCAGAAAAGTTGTTGTCCAGATTCGTAAAAGTCGCCGGGATATTGCTGTGACCTCAATTTTGCAGTTAAGTTCATGTTTCTTAGTTATTCGTATGTAGTTGGGGTATCTGATTCTGCTGGCTTTGACATTTCTGTCTCATGGAGCTAGCTAATTCACATGCCTTTAATAAGAAAACATAGAGGAAAGACGTGCACAAACAGATAGAGGCGCAACTGAATTTCTACAAAGAATTGCGTTCGCTTAAAAAACAACAAACTGGAAAATAGTATCTGACTGATAGAATTACAGAGTATTCAATTGTTTTAATATATTGGGAAAATTTGTAACAGCCACCCCTTCAGTCTCTAAATTCCACACATTTCCATTTTTAAATCTGAAATCTGTTTATATGTGTTATCTAATTCTGTGATTCTGTTTGTGTTTTCTAAATCATAGGGCCCTACCCATATAAAATCACCAACATGGCATGCAAGTTTTCCAGTCATGGTGCCATCTTCATCCAGCCAGTAATAAACTGTGGTGTCCATTTGTGAAACTTCTCCTCCTGTCCTCAGTATGATCTCCTTTACTTTATTGTACCAGTGAAGTGCTGTGACTGTGAGACCACACAAACACTTTCTGAGCCTCCAGTTTTCCTGCACTTTTAGCCTCAGTAGGTGGATAAATAAGTTTATAGAGTGACAGTAATGCCCATTGTTACCAGACTTGATTTTTCTACAAGAATTAATGCAATAATAATAATACATTTTATTTATATAGCGCCTTTCCCATGCTCAAGGCGTTTCACAGAGTCTTAGAGAAAAAAAAAAACACAAGGGTATATGTAACATTGGATATGTTTTCCTGAAAAGAGCAATGAAACAAAGCATTAAATAGAATAAAGGACAATAAACCAGAGTAAAAAACTATCTGCAATACTAAAAGAAAAAACCTAATTTGTGATATAGCAGACACACATATTATCCTGAGCACCTGGACAGAGAGGTAAACTGAAAGAAAGGGCTTAATTAAGTTAAATTAAAAGCCTTCCTAAATAGCTGAGTTTTAGTTGTTTTTTAAATGAATGAACGGAGTCAGCTCAACTCATTTATTTTGGGATGTCATTCCAAAGTCTGGGTGCTATGGAGCTGAAGGCCCTGCTGTCACCCACAGAGTGCAGGTTAGTGTGGGGCACAACATGATTACCAGAATCAGAGGACCTTCGTGGGCGGACAGGCACATAGTGATTTAGAAGGTCACTGGTGTAGTCCGGTGCGAGGCCATTTAAAGCTTTGTAGGTTATTAATAGATTTTTATATTCAATCCTGTAAGACACAGGGAGCCAGTGAAGACGAAGCAGGATGGGTGTGATGTGCTCACTGTTACTGGTCTGTGTAACTCTTACAGCTGAGTTTTGAATAAGCTGGAGCTGTGATATAAGATTAGAAGAGACACCTGCCAGTAGGGAATTACAATAATCTATGCGGGATGTGATAAAAGCAGGGACAAGTTTCACAGCATTAGAAAAGAAGAGGAAGGAGCAAACACGGGATATGTTACGGAGGGGAAAGTAAGAAAATGTCCTTAATGTGGTTTATGTGGGCAGAATAAGAAAGGGAGGAATCAAAAAAAGGAGCTCATTTTCTTAAGTAGCGCTTTAGTGCCGATTTGCAGGAGTTCAGTTTTGTTGTAATTTATTTTTAAAGAGTTCTGCTCCATCCAGGTTTTAATTTCACTGAGGCAAGTTGTGAGCTGAGAAAACTCTGAAGTTGCACTTTTAACATTGAAATAAAGTTGAGTGTCATCTGCATAAAAATGACAACCCAGTCCATAGCTACGAATAATATGGCCAAGGGGAAGCATATAAATACAGAAGAGAAGAGGGCCGAGGACAGAGCCCTGAGGAGCTCCTTGTGTGACTGGCGCCGAGCTGGATCTGCTATTGCCGAGACTAACAAACACTTGCCTATCAGTCAGATAGGACTTGAACCACTGGAGGGCAGTGCCAGAGATACCCAGCATGTTTTCCATTCTGGACAGTAGAATGTCATGTCTGACCTGAGTGTCAAATGCTGCACTGACGTCTAACAGAATTAATCTGCTGGTTTGTCCAGAGTCTGCTGCCATAAACAAATCATTGGTTACCTGTAGCGGAGCAGGTTCACAGCAGTGCTGCGTCCTGAAACCAGACTGAAAGGGTTCCATCAAATTATTAGAAGGTGAATAGTTGGTGAGTTGGGAGGCTACAACATGCTCAAGAACTTTTGACAGAAAAGGTAAGTGGGAAATCGGCCGGAAATAGTTAAGATCGTCACCATCAAGACCAGACTTTTTTAACATTAGGGTTACAGAAGCGATTTTAAAAGTGAGCGGCACAGAGCCAGTGTCAAGGGATGAGTTTATTATTGTTGTAATAGTGGGGATTATGGCATGAAGGCAGGATTTAAGACGTGTGGTGGGGACACAAGTAGTCGGCCTCATCTTACAAAGCAGGTTATTAACAAACGCAGATGTGACTGGTGAGAACTTAGAGAAGGAGCTGGAGGGAGTGGGAAAACAGGGAGAGATATAAACAGATGATGTATTTATTTTAGTTGAATTATTTAGATCTTTAATTTTATTGTGGAAAAAGTGGAGGAATTCCTCACAGACTTCAGTAGAAGAGGTAGTTGGGCCAGATGCGGGTTGAAGTAGTTCATTAACTACAGAGAACAAAACCCTTGGGTTATCATGGCCACTTTCTATTATTCTGCCATAATGTGCATTCCTGGCTGCAGTTAGTGCTTCTCTGTAACCCCTTTGATAGTCAGAGAAAGCCTAGATGTGAACAGTGAGGCCAGACTTACGTGACATTCTCTCAAAGAAAAGAAATTTGATGTTTACAGGTAAGAGGAGAGAGAGATAGTGAGACAGTAAAAAGCACTGCTTTATGGTCAGAGAGGCCCAAATCAGTGCTGTACGTGTTGGCAACCGATAGTCCAGAAGTGAAGGTCAGGTCCAGTATATGACCACCAGAGTGGATGGGAAAATCAACATGTTGTGTCAGGTCAACACAGTCCAGTAAGGATAGGAATTCATTTCTCAGTTTACATGTAGTAATGTCAATATGGATGTTGAAATCGCCAAGAAGAATAACTCTCTGGGAAAGTGAATGTAAGTGGGTTAATAATTCATTCAGATCAGATAAAAAAGACGCATTGTATTTAGGGGGGCGATAGACAACAATAAGTGAGACAGGACCAGATTTTGTTATTAGCTTAAGAGCCAGACACTCGAAAGACAATGGACCGTCAGTGGGGATTCTTTTGATGTAAGCACCAATTCCATTGAAGCAAACGTGTCATCCATATTGTTAATGCCAGCTGCCTGTGGTTTGTATCTAAACACGCCGTGTCCAACAGCTTAAAAGCTCACACAGCATCAGGGACAGCCATGTTATATCTATACATGCAGGTCACTCCATGTCACATCATCACACTTAGGGACCTCATCGTCACAGACTTGGTCTGCTGATTTGGTCATCCGAGTGACCCATGGAACTGAAATTGCACGTGTCTTTGATCAACAATAATAAGGAGATTTAAGATCACAAAGTTTGAACGCTGTGCTGGATTAGGACTTTGACTGGCTATTTCTACCTAAATATAAGTGAACAGAAATGGTTCTCATGTCATTTTAATGCTCTTTTCCAGCTCTATAGTTTGTGAAAATACTATGCTATCCCCAAAATGAAAAAATGACCATGTTATGAGTGATTATAATATTACAATTTTTTATAGCATTTTATTAATTTTATTAAAATCAAATAACATTCCATACAAGCAAATCAAATTTAATAAAACTAGATTTAAGACAAATTGACCCCCACCTATGAGAAACAGCTTGGTCAGCAGAGTAAAACTTTAATAATAGTAAAAATATGTAGATAAGTATAAAAATAAATACAGTAGAATTAAAATAAAAGGTGAGAGACTCTGCTTCCTCAATTTAAATGCTTATTGTAACATTTTATTGATCAGATCCTGCCAAGTTTTCAAAAAGTTCTCCACTGATCCTCGAAGTGAGAATTTGATTTTTTCCAATTTCAAATAATATAAAACATCAGTTACACAGTAACTTAACAGAGGAGAGTTAGGATTCTTCCAGTTGACCACGATAAGTCTACGTGCCAATAGTGTAGTAAAGGCAATGACAGTTTGTTTGTCCTTCTCCACTTTAAGCCCCTCTGTGAGCCCACCAAACACAGCTGTTAATGGCTTAGGGGGGATTGTGACCCCAAGTCTGTCTGAAAGGCATTTAAAGATTTTGGTCCAGAATGACGTTAATTTGGCACAGGCCTAAACATGTGACCTAGTGAGGCTGAAACTTGATTGTAACATTCACAGGTTGGATCTTGGCCTGGAAACCTTTTGGACAATTTTAAATGAGAGAGATGTGCTCGATACTGTATATAATTTTAAGTTAATTTAATGCTTTGCACATATAGAGCTCGAGTGAATTCTGTGCATTGCTGCCATCCACTCCGTTTCTGAGATGTTGAGTGAGAGATCCTTTTCCCACAGTCCTCCTGGATCTTTAAAAGGAGGGACTGTAAAATGTATATATTACAGAAATGCTGTCTGAGTCCTCGAGACTTATTGATATTTCTTCCGGCATGGTGGGAGGTGAGAAAAAAAAATAAAACCCGTATATTTTAAAATTTCCTAATTTTTCACTAAAGCTACCTTAAAATGTCATGAACATCTCCAGAAAATGTGTTTTTTGTTAAAATCTGTGATGATGAGTTCCAAATTTCTCTGCCC
>JANRMT010062807.1:13937280-13952086 GCA_026402145.1 Polypterus bichir lapradei
ACGTTACCAGATGATGTACTCGTTATTTTCAAAATTTATGTTATTTCGAGAATTAAGCTGGAATTTACATATTATAAAATAATGTGTAATATCAAAGAATTTGAAAAAGTGTGGGGAGTGAAGGGGGTGCTGAGCTCCATTGAGGAGGGGCGGCGAAAAATCAATTTGGAATAACGAAGAAGAGCGGGAGTGCGATTGTGATGTTAAATGTTAGAAGGATTAGAAAGAGTACTGAATACTAAATACAGACTTGAGTACTTGACTGAATGTGTGGGGACCGGGAGTAGTGGAGGAGGGAAACGATTAGGAATTTATTCTTGGTTAAATACGTATCGATTTACTCATCAGTTTAAAGTATTTAAGTTTGTGTGTGGTGTAGGAGATGTGTACTAGGGAGCAGTGGAGGCGTAATGTAATTAGTATTTATTGAGAAATTGTTATTTATATTGACATGTTCATGATTTCTATTATTGTGCTAAATAAAGTTTAGATTAAAAATTATCTATCTATCTATCTATCTATCTATCTATCTATCTATCTATCTATCTATCTATCTATCTTGCACCTTTTACACTATTCATAAGTTATATAGTGCCTTTCACATCTCTCTTAGTGTCTTTCATGTCTGTATGCCATGTCATTTAATAGCACCTGTCATTTTTGACACTATTGACCAGGAGATGTTGCTGTTGTAGCTTAAAATCTTGTTGGGCTTGAAGGGGCTGGCTGCTCTTAACTGGTTCAGGTCATATCTAACTGGTAGACACTTTTCAGTGACTTTAAATTCCTCTTTTTCATCTACTGCTCCTCTTAAATATGGTGTTCCTCAGGGATCCATTTTGGGTCCTATTTCATTCTCTATATACCTTCACCCTATTGGAGCGATTTTTAGGAAATTTAACATTTCTTTTCACTGCTATGCTGATGATACTCAGGTTTATATTCCTGTCTGCAACTCTGCAACAAATCAACTCCACAACTGTCTGTCTGAACTAAAATCCCGGATGGCTAATAATTTTTATGATCTGAATCAAAATAAAGCGGAGGAGCTTATAGTGGGTCCATCAGCTAAAGCCCACATTGGTCTTGGACTTCTCGGCTCTTTCTCTGTCTTTTGCAATCCTCAAGTCTGCAATCTTGGTGTTATCTTTGACAGTAACCTCTCTTGTGAGAAACAAGTAAATTCTGTAGTCAAGAGTTGTTCTTTCCAACTTCATCTATTAGGTAAGATCGAGCCTTTTTTATCTTCTAAGGATCTTGAGTAAGCTACTCCTGCTTTATCTTTTCTTGCCTTGATTACTGCAACTCGCTGTATTCTGGGATTAGCAAATCTCTGATACGCAGGTTACAGTTGGTCCAAAATGCTGCCTCTCGCTTTCTGGTTGGGGCAAGAAAGTCTGACTCTGTTTTTCCAATATTATCTTCTTTACACTGGCTGCTGCTGCCTGTCAGTTTTTGAACTGATTTTAAAATCTGGTTGCTAGTTTTTAAATCTTTACATGGACTTGCTGCTGCCTAATTATCTGAATTGTGTGCTTTACACCAGCCATCCAGAGTGCTTAGATCTTCTGATCAGTTGTCTCTTGTTGTCCCTTGTACCGAGTGTCAGACTAAGGGGGACAGACAGGACTTGTGCAGCCTCGCCTGTGGAACTCTTTACCTCGTCACATAAAGGAGTCGTCGACAATTCAAAATGAGATTAAAGACTCATTTCTATTCACTTGGTTTCTGTGACCTTCAGTTACACTCATTGTGATTATGTAATCTTACTTCTTTATTATTTATTTTATTTCTATTTATGTTATTAATGTTAATTGTATGTTTTTTATTGTAAAGCCCTTTGGCCACAACATTCCTATGTTGTTTTAAATGTGCTATATAAATAAGTTTGACATTTTCTTTCTGTTATAGTGCCTCTCCCATCTGTCATTGTCTCTCTCTTTCTTTCTTTAGTGTGTTTCCTGTCATCTCTTATTATTATGTGACTGTCATTCTTATCCAAGGTGACTCCCATCATCTGAGTTTCCATTGTTTCCTTTTCTTTTCTTTCTCCAATTGTAGCCCAGGCAGGTGAAGTGATTTGCTCAGGTGACACAGTGGTGTCAGTAGTGGGATTTGAACCCACAACCTCAGAGTTTGAAGTCCAAAGTCTTCACCACCACTCCACACTGCATTCCTCCTTTATCTGTTATATAGCGCCTTTCATGTATATCTATCTATTGTAGTGCCTTTCATATTTATGTGTCATATTCTGTCTTTCTCTTTGCTCTCTCCATCTATCACATCATTTCTTTCCCATCTCTTACAGTATATAGTGACTTTTATATCTCTATATTATATAGCGCCTTTCACGTCTGTCTCTCTACTGTTTCTATCACTGACCTGCCCCCAGTAGTTTTGGTCCCCTTCCACTTTTTAAACACGAATCCCACTTTTCAGTCCAATAAGTGTAAACTGACCCCAGTGACTGTCACCCGCCATTCTTATTCCATACAGCAGACTCTTTCTTTGTATTTCGACTTCACAGATTATTTGAAACAATAAATCAAATTCCGATGGCTCACACCAAGTGATTCAGACCCTCACCTCATGTTTTGTCGCTCATTATTTGGAGGTAATAACTGCCATCAAGCCCTTCCTGTGGCTCTCGATGAGACTTCTACTCCTCTCACTGCCCACCCGGCCCACTCGTCTTGACGTCTGATGGCCTTTCTATTCCAGCTGTGACCTTCAGCTCTTTCCATGGATGTTGACTTGGATTCAGCTCGGGGCTCATAGCAGACATTTCACAACATTCCATTATCTTCTTTTCCCCCATTCTTGGTGGTCAGACCTTTGTGACATTTGCTCCCAAACACCTTGATGATCTGTGTGTGTTCTTCAGAAGTGGGGTCTTCTACCATGGAGCCCACTGTCATTGACACAGTAACAGATGGTGTGACTTGACGCTGTTGTCCTTTAATCTCGGAGGTCCACCTGAGTCTCTCTTGATGTTTTCTTGTTTTTTCTCCTCTATTTAAACTTTCCTTCTGTTCAATCAGAGGTCAGTTTTACTCTGGTGGTCTCATTAGGGAAGTGGGCTACAGTCCTGCGGACTCTCAAACATCTTGAGAATATTAGTAGCTGTGCTCACTGGAACATGAAGCTCTTTGCGGTGGTCTTGTAGTCTTCACCTTGACTACTCTTGGCTGTGACCTTCTTCATCTCCTCCTCTTTTCTTGTCCTCGTTCAGTGTGAGGCACACAATGACACAACACAGCAGAGTGAGGACTTTACTGAGTGACACTCATTAGAGGAATCAGTCAGCTTCAGATGTCACGACAGTCCAGTGAGGTCTTTGAACTTCTCGGGACCCCAATAATTATCTCCCTGCCATTTTCATTTATTTTAATGTTTAATATTTGTGAAGTCGAGAACTCAAAGCAAAGTGTCTGCTCTGTGGAGTGAAGAATGGAGGATGATGAGGACTTTTGTCAGTTTGAACTTATTTCACATACAGTTGTGCTTCATTGTTAAACTAATGCTGTGTCTGTATATAAAGTATAACCATGACGTGGATTTCATTTTTAACATGCAGGGCCTTCACAAAGTCTTCAGACTCCTTCACGTTTTCATATTTTTTATGCTGTACCCTTGTGGTAAAATAATCTATATTTATTGTTTCCCTGATCCAGCAATACTTAACACCCCATAATGACAAAGAGAAAGCAGCGTTTTAGAAAGGTTTGTAAATTTACTTAAAAACAACTGAGATATCCCATTTACTGAAGGATTCAGACCCTTTGCTGGGACACCTGAACTTTGACTCAGGTGCATCCTAATGTTTTAGTCATCGTTGAGATGTTTCCACACCTTGTTTGGAGTCCACCAGTGGCCAATTCTCTTGATTGTACCTGATTAGGAAAGGTACACGCCTGTCTACAGAAGGTCCACAGTGGAGCAAAAACCAAGCCATGAGGTTGAAGGAATTGCCTGCAGATCTTAGAAACAGGATTGGGTCAAAGCGCATTGAATGTTCCCCAGATAACAATCACCGCCATTATTTTTTATGGAATACGTTTAGAAGTCCCATGACTCTTCCTAAATCAATCAATAAAGAAGAACTTTCATTAAAGTGGTGACCAAGAAGCTGTAGCTGAGCTTCAGAGAACCTGTGTGGAGATGACAGGATCTTCCGGAAGGACAGTCACTACTACGACACTCCACTAATCTGGGCTTTACAGAACTGTGGTCAGACAACACATGGAAGCCCACTTAGAGTTTACTCAAATGCATCTAAATGACTCTCAGGCTGTGGAAACCACGATTCTCTGGTCTGATGAGACCAACATTGACCTGCTTGGCCTCAATTCTGTCACCGCTCATCACCTAATGTACACAATGCCATTCCAATGCTGGTGGCAGCGTCATGCTAGGAGTTGTGTTTCAGCAGTAGTGCCTTCCAACCTGATAACGACCCAAAGCACAAGGCACAGACAACCCAGGGGTGGCTTATGGGTAACTCTGTGAATGTTCTTGAGTGGCACACCCAGAGCCCAGTCTTGAACATCTCCAGAGAGACCTGTAAACGGCTGTCCACTGGTGATCTCCATCTAACCTGACAGAGGTTGAGAGGATCTGCAGGGAAGAATGGCAGAACATCCCCCAATTCAGGTGTGCCAAGGTGACACATCAGACTCCAGGCTGTGCCAAAGGGGCTTCAAGTAAGTCCTGAGTAAAGGGTCTGATTACTGGTGTCAGTGTGACATTGCAATTTTTAAATTTTTATTTCATTTTCTCAAATCCTGTTTTTGCTTTGTCACTCTGGGGGGGTTGAGTGTTGCTTTATGAGGGGAATAATTAACTGAAATGATTTTAGTACAAGGTGGCACCATCTCAAAATGTGAAAAGAGTGAAGGGGTCTGAAGAATTATTGAAGGCGCAGTATGTGGACATATCCAGATTTAATCATGATTTAAACAGTAAAGATGATCAAACATAACAAACATCCTTTACATTCTCTAGTCCATTGTATTATTTAAATAAACATAAAGGCAAATTTCACATGTGGGAAAAGTAAGTGCACCCCTTCATTGATCACCACCTCAAATCACTCAAATTAGGATCAGGTGCAGATGATAAGAACATCACAAGAGGTGATCTCGTCTTACCCTGTCCTCTGATTTAAACCTCAGACATTTCGTTTGGTTTGTTCTTTGTTGTTAAAGTTTGTGTTATCACCAAGCTGAGATCAAAGGAGCTCTCTGAGGCCTTCAAAAAGAAGGTTATATAGATAACAATGAGTCTGGGAAGGAACTTAAAGAGATCTACACAAAAGATGCTCAAAGAAGTCTCTCAGAAGCAATAGTTTTAACACCGGACCTCCAGGTAACACTTGCCATTGTTGATGTCACAGTACCTGAGTCTACCATTGGAAAGAGACGACACACATGAGATCAACATGGACAAAGTGCCAGTAGGAAACCAGAAAGAACATCATGGCAACACTCACCCCTTAGGCACAGGCCAGGACCTCTCAACAGTGTGCTCTGCACAAATAAATTATACATTCTTATTATCAATATTATAAGAGAATAACTGAAATAGAAAGAGACTGGGAAACATAAAGAGAAACTCTGAAGAAATTAGACAAAGAAAAAGGAGAAAGAACAATAGAGGTAGTCCATAGGGGAAGTCGGCAGGATTTTTTGATGTGTGTTTTTAGTTTACTTGACACTTCATGTCCAATGGATTGCCTTGGTGATTCACTGAGATATTTAACACTAGAATTACCAGAGTCTACGAAAAAACTCGTAGATCCGACACACCTTAAAACCATTCTCCCCTCTCCACCAGCGTCCTTTGTCCTATAAATGTGCTGATAAGGACAAGCAGCAAGCAGCTTGCTATTCTATCCCTCCACCGTCACAGAACGTGCACAAAGTTCTCCCAGCTCATTCCTTGTTTGATTATCTGTGAGTGAAGTGCTGGAGTTTTAGAGTGGATTTCATATTTTAGTAATAAATGTTACAATATGTAGGCATAAACTAAATGTGTGAAGCCTGAAGTCCAAAGATTAAATAAACACTTTCAGAAAAGGTACAAAAGCACTACAACAGCTTCTGTGGTGTAACGCTAAGATTTGCTGACTCAGAGCACAGCAACCCTCCTGTGTCTCCGAGACCTGAGTTTGATTCCTCGCTGGGGTGGAAGTGTAATTTTTTTTTTTTTTTTTAACCTCAAACAGACATAAAATTCATAAATTAGTATGCACTGTAAATCGTTAAGTTTAAAATGTCGATCACGGTTATTTCTGTTGATTAATTAATGCTTTTTACTTAGAGTCAGAACAGGAGCTTATTCAGCGCACGTAAGAATATGCAGGTGGCCAGTTGCTGTGTGCTACAACATGCTGGCGGTGATCAACGTAGATTACTGTAGAAATGGAACACACATGAAATGCGTGTGTTCCAAACAACGATCTATTATTTCCACTCTAAAACTCCACTTCACTCCCAGATAATCAATCAAGACATGAGCTGGGAGAAGTTTATGCACGTTCTAAGTTGGTGGAAGGATGGAATAGCAGGCTGCTTGCAGCTTGTCTTTATCGGCATATTTACAGGACAAATGACGCTGGCGGAGAGGTGCGAACGGTTTAAAGTTGGGCCGGATCTATGAGTTTTTTCGTAGACTCTGGTAATTCTAGTGTTAAAGATAAATGATTTCTTCAATCCATTCAGTCAAAGCACAAACTTACATTGCAAAAACTCCTCTCTGCTCTGAGGTTCAGGAGGCTGTAGGGTGAAATTTTGAGCTTTGCAACCTGAAAATAAAAAGAACAGAGAAGATTGGAAACTGTGAAGATGTCAAGATGTTCACTAGCAACTTAAAGTATGTAGGCAAATGTTAAATAGCTAAATGTGCAAAGTGAAGACATGTTTTCTGAAAGGTAATGAAATTTATTAAAAGTCAAACACTAAAGTCTCTCCTTCTTAGAAGCACTCAGACCCTTTGCTGTGGCACTCCAGATCATGCTGAGGTTCATCCTGTTTGCTTTAATTATCCTTCCGATGTTTCTAGAACTTGATTAGAGCCCACCTGTGCCAACATGATTGGATATCATTTAGAAAGTCCCACTTGTACCTGTGTATAGAAGGTCCCACAGTTTACACTGTATGTCAGGAAAAAATCAAAGCCATGACGTCCAAGGAACTCCCTTTAGACCTCCACAATAAAATGGTGTTAAGGCACAGATCCGGGAAATGGGATCACACCATTTCTAAAGCTTTGAGAGTCCCCAGAAGCACATTGGTCTCAAAAATTGTCAAACTAATTGACCGGGCAAGAAGGGGCCTTACTCAGGGAACTGACTAACAACCCAACGGTAACTCTAACAAATATCCTAAGTCCTCTGCTGAGAGAGGAAGATCTGTAGGATGGACAACCATCTCAGCAGCATTCCATCAATCAGTATAAACCTCTACAAATAAATAACCGCCTGCGTCGTGGTGAAACAGGACAAACTTTAAAAATCTATTAAAAAATGTAATTTGTATTGAGAACAATTTGTATTTATAGGTTTCCTATCCGAGGGCATACAATATTTTTGGTTTTATCAGGGGCGAGGACATAGAGGTTTCTTGGGAACAAACCCAGGAAAAAGCAACATAAAGCTGACCATGCGAGAAGTCTGGTGAGTGAAGATCAACCACAGCCAACTTGAAGGTCTGTCCCTGAGCTTTGTTAATTGGCATTGCAAAGCAAAGCTTCACCAGGAACTGTAATCTCTTGAATTGAAGGGGTAAGTCTGTCGCGATTAGAGGAATGTGAGGGATTAAAACCCTCTGGCCAGTGTCACATCCTGTGATGATTATCACCTCTATGATGTTGTTCTGAAGCTGACAGACCTGGAGACGGGTACCATTGCAAAGTTTGGATGGGCTCAGATTTCTCAAAAGGTGCTCCTACTTTCAATGCTAAGTTGTGGGGTGGCATGCCAGGAGGATTAATGGAATTTAATAATTCTGTAGGAATTACTGAATTGTTGTGTTTTAAAATGGCATTTATTGAAATGTAGACAGCGTGTCAAATAATTTGAGCACCAATTGATTCTTTTTTTTATTTTTTATTAATTTTATTGCAATCCAAATCATTCAAGTTTTTACAAAAAGAAAAATTAACTTAAGAACAGATCAATCCCCACCCCTGAGAGAGAGAGCAAGCCAAATGGCATGAACTTTAAGGCTTGTAAACATACCTAAATTAATAAATTCTCTGTGCTTTATGAGATTATTTTAAAATATTACTGATTAGATCATGCCATGTCTGTACGGATCCTCTAACTGAGTATTTGATTTTTTCCAATTTCAAATAATATAACACATCGGTTTCCCACTGACTTAAAAGAGGAGAGTTTGGGTTCTTCCATTTTAGCAGAATAAGTCTGCGTGCCAAAAGTGTAGTGTATGCAATCACAATTTGTTTGTCTTATTCCACTTTAACCCATCTGGAAGAACACCAAACACAGCTGTTAATGGGTTTGGAGGGATTGTGAGTCCAAGGCTGTCTGAAAGGTAATTAAAAATTTTTGTCCAGAATAATGTTAATTTGGTACAGGCCCAAACATGTGACCCAGCGAGGCTGGGACTTGGTTGCAACGTTCGCAGGTTGGATCATGCCCTGGAAACATTTTGGAGAGTTTTAGTCGAGACAGATGTGCTTGATATATAATTTTGAGTTGTATAATTGTATGCTTTGCGCATATGGAGCTCGAGTGAATTCTCTGCATTGCTACTTTCCACTCCTTTTCTGATATATTAATTGAGAGATCTTTTTCCCAGTGTCCTCTTGGATCTTTGAAAGGGAGGGATTGTAAAATGATTTTATATATTGCAGAGATGGTGTCTGAGTCCTTGAGATTGAGCAATATTTTTTCCAGCATGAATGAGGGTGCAAGATGAGGAAAATCTGGAAGGTTCTGTTTAACAAAGTTTCTGATTTGAAGATAGTGAAAGAAATGTGTAGCTGGAATGTTAAATTTGGAATGTAATTGTTCATAGGATGCAAAGACTTTGTCTATATAAAGATCTCTAAGCGAGTTAATTCCAAATTTTTTCCAGATATTAAAGACTGCATATGTTTGTGAAGGTTGAAAGAGGTGGTTCTCTTGCAGAGGTGCCACAGATAGAAGCTTCTCCGTCTTAAAATGCTTTCTACATTGGTTCCAGATTCTAAGTGAGTGGAGCACAATTGGGTTATTTGTATATTGTCGATAACGTGTTTATCGGAGCACAGAGCAAGGAATACAAAGAAGTACTGCAGGATTTTACTTCTATTGCGGACCAAGCCTGTGTATGTTCTTCTATTTGTGTCCAGGTTCTTATCGCCTGTATATTTGCTGCCCAGTAATAAAACTGGAAGTTAGGTAGAGCCATGCCGCCTTCTACCTTTTGTCTTTGTAGGGTCGCTCTTTGGATGCGTGGATGTTTTGAATGCCAAATAAATAAGGTTATTGTCGAATCTAATTGCTTAAAAAATGCTTTATTAATGTATATTGGAATGTTTTGAAATAAAAAAAGGAGCTTAGGAAGAATATTCATCTTAACAGTGTTAATTCTTCCAGCTAGTGTGAGATGAAGAGTTGACCATCTATGTAAGCCTTGTTTAATTTTTTCCATGCAAACGGCGAAATTTTGTTGATAAAGAGCTTTATGTTTACCCCTCGGTATTTAAACTGTTCTGCAATGATAAAAGGTAGGGTATCTAATCTAATATTATATGCTTGAGAATTCACTGGAAAGAGTACACTTTTATTCAGATTAATTCTGAGACCAGAGATCTTCTGAAATTCTGTGAGTGCTGTTAAGACTGCAGGCACAGAATTTTCTGGGTCCGATATATACAGTACCATATCATCTGCATATAATGAGATTTTCTGTTCCAGTCATTCTCTGAGCACCAATTGATTCATTTTATGCCTTCCCTTCCCCTCGGCCCGAAGCCTCTCTCTTCACTTTGCACTTATAAAACGTTGCTGTAAGTGAACTGTGATGAGAGAAGTCGCAAAATCTACTGGAATGTTCAAGCAAATTATAGAGAAAAACACGATCTAAATCTGTGAAGTAGTTCTCTTATGAAAAGTGGACAGACAAACAGACAGACTTTAGATATTATAAATATACACAGTATGTATATATATATATATATATATATATATATATATTGGTGGTGCAGTGGGTAGCACTGCTGCCTCGCAGTTAGGAGAGCTTCCCGTGTCCTCCCTGCGTGGAGTTTGCTTGTTCTCCCCGTGTCTGTGTGGGTTTCCTCCCACAGTCCAAAGACATGCCAGTTAGGTGCATTGCCGATTCTAAATTGTCCTTAGTGTGTGTGTGTGTGTGCGCGCGTGATCAGCCCAGGGTTTGTTTCCTGCCTTGCGCCCTGTGTTGGCTGGGATTGGCTCCAGCAGACTCACGTAACCCTGTAGTTAGGATATAGAGGGTTGGATAATGGATGGATATATATAGATATCAGCAGCCCCAGCGCTGCCCCCTGCTGGTCACCACTCTTAACATCGGCAAATTCTGATGAGGTTCCTCGCACCATCACCCTCTGCTTACTGTGTCCGAGACAATTCTGCACCCATCAAAAAACATCACCCTGAACTCCCAATTCTTTTAGTTTGATGCACAGTCTCTCATGTGGCACTTGCACATTAAA
This sequence comes from Polypterus bichir lapradei, assembly GCA_026402145.1. Taxonomy (NCBI): domain Eukaryota; kingdom Metazoa; phylum Chordata; class Cladistia; order Polypteriformes; family Polypteridae; genus Polypterus; species Polypterus bichir. The sequence continues at coordinate 13,947,979 of JANRMT010062807.1, forward strand.
GTTACTGGTCTATAGATTCATGAATGTGTTTCTTTGATATTTGGACTTCAGGCTTCACACGTTATACACTTCATGTCTACATTTTGTCAATTATTACTAAAACATGAAAAACGTTTCTGTTTTAATGATGTGTTTACATAGATTGTTGTAGACATGAAACACACATGATATAGATACGATATAGTATTTATAAAAGGTGTCATTTTGCTTAACTTCTCACTCGATACAATTCTAAGCAACTGACATGCAGGTAAACAGACTTGAGCTGAGAAAACTGCGGTGGTGGAAGGGATGTGAGAGCAGTCTGCTTGCTGCTTATCAACACATTTACAAGACAAAAGACGCTGGCGGAGAGGTGCAAAGGGATTTAAGGTGTGACGGATTTACAAGTTTTTTCATAGGCTTTCGTAATTCTAGTGTTAACAGATGCTGTTATATTCACATTTGAGTTATTTGTCTTCTATGCCTTATTCATTTGTTTTTTCCTTTGCCACTTCTTTTTCAACTCTTCATTAAAAACTGTGGAGTTTTTATTTTTTCAATTTCCTGCTAAATTGATGTGTACCTATCCTATGTTATATTTTAAAATGTTTTTTAAACCTGTACCACTGCTCCTCGACTGTCTCCACACTTAAAAGCTTATCCCAGTCCATCCTCCTTAGACTTTGTCACATCATAACTAGAACCCCTTTTATTCACCATATCACTCCTGACTTGCAGCAGCTTCACTGGCTTCCAGTTAAGTTCCAAATTCAATTCAAAATTCTCCTGTTAACTTTTAAAACTCTCCATACCCTTGCCCCTCCATATGTTGCCATTCCGTCCTGCACCCTTAACACTAGAATTACCAGAGCCTACGCATGTTAAGGCGGCTTTTTGTTTCTGCAGTTATATTTTTGAATAAAAGCGCAATTGTTCTGTTATATTTGTACCTTTTGTGAAAATGTTTCTTTGGTCTTTGGCCTTCAGGCTTCACATATTTTATAGTTTATGCCTACATATTGTAACATTTATTACTAAAATATGAAAAAGTTTCTGTTTTAACAATGTGTTTACACAGATTACTGTAGAAACGGAACAGACATGAAATGCGTGTGTTCCAAATAACGATCTATTATTTCCACTCTAAAACTCCACTTCACTCCCAGATACTCAATCAAGGCGTGAGCTGGGAGAAGTTCGTACACGTTCTAAATTGGTGGGGGGATGGAATAGCCGACTGCTTCTAGCTTCTCTTTATCAGCACATTTAGAAGACAAAGGACGCTGGCGGAGAGGTGTGAAAGTATTTAAGAAGCGATTTAAGGTGGGACAGATTTACAAGTTTTTTCGTAGGCTGTGGTAATTCTAGTGTTAAATCCTCTTCCTCCATTCACTTGACTGTCCCCTTCGTTCGTCTTACCACTACCAACTGAATGCTCTGCTCCCCAGCTCTGGAACACACTACCACCTGAGCTTAGAAATATTGAATCATTCTCACTTTTCAAATCTAAACTTTAAACTCATTTGTTTCAGAATGCTTTTTCTCTTTGATTACAATTGCTCTGTCTGATTTTATTTATTTATTTATAAAGCATTTTAAGAACAAGATCAAGGCTGACCAAAGTGCTGTACAATAAAAACTCAAATTACCAGACACACAAAACCAAACGGTAAATGAAACAGGAACACATAATCACATAAGAACTGAGGAGATTCTTAATAAAAAATATACAGATAGCGAACATATCATACTGGGTTAAAAGCCAGAAAGTAAAAATGTGTTTTTAAAAAGGATTTAAAGGCAGCTAGCGAATTTTAATTTTTTTAAGCAATTTTAATTTTTGTATTTTACTTTTGTTAATAATGTGTGTTTTATCTATTGTTCGGTGTTCTTGAGTGTTTACAAAGGCACCTACAAATAAATAAAATGTATTATTATTATTATTATTATCTCCTCATTTTAGTTTTTGCACTCACACTTTTCCAAAACACTGAGAATTGTGTCATATTCTGGTCACGTGACCCTAGTGGTCCAATCACCTCGACACCCTCAGTTCTGTCCTGATTAGCACAGAATACTAAATCCAGACAGGCTTCACCCCGTGTTGGTGCTTTAACATCCTGAGTCACTGATGGCTTCTAAAATCTCCTGCTTTTGCGCTCCACTATTTTCAAGGTTAGGTTTGGCATTGACAGACGTTACGTGGTCTTCTGAGGATCAGATCTGTTTGTCCTGATGGTTCAGGATATTCCTCAATTTTCCAATATTTTGTAGGAGTTTTCCTTGCTCTACTTTCATCACTGAAAAGTCGCACTGAGCTCCATTTTCCAGCTCTGCTGGAGTCACACATAGTAGTGCGTTGTTAAAGGACAAAGGGCTCGATACTTTCAAGAGGGTCTGTCATCATAACAGCACTGATTTCAGCAGAGGACCTGACCCTACGTGGAGTTCTCCTCACAACTGTTTTTTCTAATTTATTTTGAGTTTTAAGCTCCTTGGAGTTGGAGTGAAATGACGGCTGGCATAACAAACTGACTTCAGTTGTGGACTGAACATCCAGAGCCCGAGTGGAGCCCTAAATGTTCAATCGCACCATCTTATTGACATATTTTCACATAAAATGAAATATCCTCTGCCTTTGTGGTGGACACCATCCTTCTTTAAAAATGTAACTGTCCCCATGTACTTCTCTCCTCGCTGATTACAGGGGTGACAGGAGGGTCTGAATTCAAATCACAAACAGCCATTTGAGCTAAACAAGCATGGAGGTCTAACGTTCAGTTTGTCTTGGAGCTCAACTGGTGGGATGTGGAATCCACTGGCCACAATGTAAAGGACTTCATTTATATGCTTGAATGGTTTAAATCAAATCTGTGTTAATTATAATTTAATAAAAAAGCAAACTAATAATATCATGATGTTATATAAAAAAGTACTTTTAGAGTGACTATAAAGAAAAAGTATAAGAAGTGTAATATTCTACTGAAAATGTCAACGTCCTTGATTAGCAGCAACTGTTTGCTCTGAGTGTGTGATATCACTCTGGCAGTCACCGTAAAATGGCGTATATGTAATACAACATCCTCAAAATACATGTTAAAGAGCCCGTCATCTTCATGTGTCTCACCCCTTAATGTCCTCTTATTGTCACTCTGGTCCTCCTCAATAACAAACACAATGTCACCAGACCCTCACACTGACCTGATGGAGTCCTTGTCATGATGTCCCCCTGGCTGATCTTCTCCACACTCTTTTTCAGACCTGACAGCTCCTTTCTCAGGTCCTCAGATGAGAAATCAGTGGTGACAGTGAAGCTCAGTGAGTCTCCATCAGCAAGAAGGACACAGCTAGATGAGAAAGTCTACATCAGGAGAGAAGAGGTGACGAGATTTCAGAGAGGACCCACAGATCTTTAATGGATCAGCACTTCACACTTTGCTCCATCCTGGACGACGACACTATAATATATGACACTCTAGGGGATGCATTTGATTTGAACCACAAGTTAACCTCAAACTGAGCTCGGACCCTGTAACTGCGCTTGTCGAGGGTTTTCAGCGACTAGAAAGATTCAAGCAGTTGCTAGGACTCGTTGTTCAAACAAAAAGTCCAAGTGTCATCGTTTTAAATGTTTTAGTGAAATTCAAAGCAAACAGTTCTCACCGATAATAAAGAGATAGCTGATAACACGCACACACAAAAGCTCTTGTCTACGGTATAATATTCAGTTTACGTGTCCAGGTTACATTTGTTAAAGTCTGTTATCCCCTCCACTAAGACCTGCAGACATACACACGTACATTGATCCTCAGTACACGTGTGCTGGAGCTGAGAGTCACGTGTGCTTTGCAAACGCTAAAGTCTGTTGGTTTGGTCTATGTCGTGAGTTTTAAATAAAAAAAATACCTTTTGCTCTTAAAAACTTGGGTTTTGGTTGCCGCTAAGGAACCCTGGGGGAATTTCTAAAGCTTTTTTCCCTGTAGAAGGGTTTTTTTTTGCTTTTTTTTTCGCCAGCACAAGAGCAAAAGTAGCTGGGTGTTTGGAAGTGCGCTTGGAAAAGTTATTTGTACTTGTACCTATTCTTGTTATCTGTATTTAAATTAGCATCGAGGCGGCAGGGTAGAAA
>JANRMT010062807.1:13952186-13978423 GCA_026402145.1 Polypterus bichir lapradei
TAATGTTGTGTCGACATCAGATGTCGAGGATGGCTTATCCTGCAGCCGAGCCTTTAAACCTCTGAGGTACCTTCTTCTGGACAGGAGTTTCTGGATCTGCTTGTCGAGTGCCTGGAGTTCTTCGACGATGACGGCAACACGATTCGTCTCACTATCGGCCATTGTGTGCTTGTACTTCCGCTTCCGCTTCGTGACCTAGGAAAGAAAGAAAGAGAGAGAGGGTCGAACAGTGTCGATAAATAATCTGATAATCTGATAAATTACTGGCACTAATTACTAAAACCCACATAGCTGAGAGATAATGGTGGATTAATTAGGGGTAGGACTTGAGCAGTGAAATATTGAGGAGTGAGATGAAGAACAATAATGGCTTAAAAGATAAGAAATGTAATAAAAGAAAAAGGTGACTATTGCAGGCGTCATGGTGGCGCAGAGGGTAGTGCTGCTGCCTCGCAGTTAGGAGACCTGGGTTCGCTTCCTGGGCCCTCCAGGTACTCCAGTTTCCTCCCACAGTCCAAAGACATGCAGGTTAGGTGCATTGGCGATTCTAAATTGTCCCTAGTGCGAGTGTGTGTGCCCTGAGGTGGGCTGGTGCCCTGCCCAGGGTTTGTTTTCTGCCTTGCATCCTGTGTTGGCTGGGATTGGCTCCAGCAGAACCCCGTGACCCTGTAGTTAGGATATAGCAGGTTGGATACTGGATGGATGGGTGTGTATTTTTGGACGCTCATTGTTCCATCTGAGATGAGTCTGTATGCACAACATACACTAAAGCTTTAGACAGCTTCTGCTGTCTGTGCTGAAGTCTCCGAGTGCCTTCTTTGGGGGCTGAGGGCCCCCCTGCCTTGTCAGCCTGCTTCAACAACCACAGTCCAGCCCCAGACCAAGTGACGGTGCTGTCAGATAAATGAATGAGAATGATTAATGATATTGACGCAGTGATTTTTGTCTTGAGGTGGAAATCAAATCAAAGTGATTGCGTACAGTGCGTGGACAGAGGGAGCGGAAGGAAACTAAAAGAGCGACAGGGCGCACGGCTTGTTCCGAAAAAATCGGGAGTGGTCTCCCCTCGATTTTCTCGTATACTCAGATATGGGGTTGGATATTTGAGGAGTTAACCTTAAGACAATGATTATATTTTTATATTAAGTACATTAAAGAAGCATCAACAACAAATCAAATCAAATTCATAATATATTGAACAATTATTATAAAAGTAAAGTTGAATAAATCAGACTCTGCAGCGGCATGAATTAAAGTACCACTTCTAGTTAGCGGAAAAGTTGACAGAAATCTGCGTTTTATACCAGCTGTTTCTCTCTCTGCCCTTTGCTTCCTTATCCTTCTTTTTAAAATCCTTTGCTGACTGCCCTGTGCATAATGGTGCACTTGTCTGAAATGTCGGATAACCAATAAGTTCCCATGGTCTGGTTTATTGTTCATTAAGTTACTTTTGGCGAGACATGAAGCTTGTTCATCTTAAAGTCTCAGGCCTCCACTTCACATATTCTTACACTGATCACTTTATCTAAACTTAAACATATACAATTCTAATAAACACACTTTAAACATTTGAGGCTTATTTTCCCAGAATTCCTGTCTATGTCTGTTTTGCATACAGCCCAGAATTTTATCGATGTGACAGGCTTGGAAAACAACCTCATGAATATTAATGAGCTGATGAGGTCATCTGGACCAGACTGCTTCCTCAGTGCCAGAACATGAACTCTGACCCCACAAGTTAAATTATTCCAAAATAAAAACACAGAACACACACATTCACTCTGACAAGCGTACTGTAAAGACACAATTTTCCAACAGCATTGTCAAAAATCACACCAGGAGTTTTTGTGAAGGATCCACAGTGGGTTGTCAAAGAGCCAAAGTTACTTGCAGGAGCGCAGGTGAGGTCAGACGGTCCAAAACACACAATCTCGGCATGTTTGACATTCTGACTGAGATCATTTAACGACTTTTAGATTTTAGAGACTCCAGTAGGGGTTTAAGAGAATTTGTGGAAGATGGATCTTTGTGTCATCTGATGACAGGAAATGTTATGTTTTTCAAAAATGGATCCTAAGGGCAGCGTGTGCAGTGAAGAAAGAAAAAGCCCAACGGGAGATCATTGAGGGACACCCCAGGTGAGAGGAGATGAAGAGGAGGAGAAGGTGCTCAGGCTGACTGAAAGGCTTCTGCGCGTGAGGTACGAGGGGAACCACTCCAAAGCAGCTCCTCAGAAGGATGCTGCTCGTGATGGCTGATGAAGACGTCATGGTGAACTGCAGTAAATGCCGCAGTGAGATCTTAAAGCAACGAGACAGCAGGACACCAGAATCTCCTACTGATGACAGATGACTTAGAACCTCTAAAAGTGCTTACTTTGTGCTGTGATGTGCCTGAAAACCCGACTGAAATACTTCAGGGATGCCATCTTCATTCTAAAAGGTCTGCAGGTACAGAAAGACCACCTTCTGCAGAATTGTAGAGAGAAAAAGCAACTTGGAAATGGGTCTGAAGTTTGAATAATCCAAAGAATCCAGATTGGCTTTTTATTAAAGGCCACACTGTAGCGAGTTCCTCTTAACATAAGATGAGGAGCCTGGCACATACGAGGAAGGAACAAATTATATTGGAACGGAAACAGACAGAACCTCAGCCCCAATTTGATCCCTTTGATGGAGGTGTCCTTTATGTAAATGTTACGGCCAAAACCTGAAATTGGTCAAAGCAGGAAATGGCCAATGTCGCTGTAAATTGACCAGCCAATGTCTGATCTTTTCCTCGATTTCGGGATTTGGCCAGCCAGTTTATGAAATGGCACAGGGTGATCGGCCAAAGTTGGAAGAAAAAAGGCATGAGCAGTGCTTTGCTGTGCACTTTGTAATGCAATTGCATCGAGCATAACCTTGGCCACCGGTCAGTGATTGGGAAGACGTGACGGTTCGTAGTGGTTTTTTCTTCTGTGCCTACGGATTCCAGTGTGAGCAGTTTGTTGTGCAGAATGGGAAACTCACTTCTGATTCTGCATCTGAAAGTTTTTAAGCATCTTCGCACCTTGAGCGGACAGTCTTACATCAGCACATCAAATTTGGGCCAGGGAGTTCTCGCCACTTCACAAAATGGCTGGTCAAAGTAGCATATACACTGGTAATTACTAGTAATTCAGACTTAGGCCATACCAAAATGCAAAATGGCCGGCCAATTCAGGAACTGGCCTAACTTCAGGTTTTGGCCGTAACACACACATATATACAGTATATATAAATAAAATAAAACAAACACCCAAACAATTAAGTCAATTAAACAAACCAGAATATATATTAAAAACACCCAAACAGAACTATAAACAACCTTTAAAGAATCCTACACAAACCCGGAACAAGTAAACAGATACTAATTAACATTATAATGCACTCCCCAGAAAAACATCGAAACACAAAAGGAAATGAGACAAGAATAAAAAAAATAAAGAAATCTGAACACTTACAGACAGAACACAAATATTCACAGAAAATACAAACTATATACACAAATATAAATTAGACTTCCACTCCCCACGCATTTCCCAGTCCCTTTTATACCGAACTTTGATTTGGCTGTGGATCCAACCGGGCTGGGAATTCCGCTGATAAATCCAGCGTACTTGTCAAATATCCCACTGACTTGTTTGCTTTCTACAGATATAAAAGAAGTGTTCTCCTCGGCTTGACGACGACTTGAATGCTGAAGTCTGTCTCCCCCGGGTGTAACAGTGTTAAGGTCCCTCCATGGAAGACGCAGATAAAAGGCAAAGCCGTGCACTCCGATGACCTTCCCTGGTCAGCCAGCATTCTTTCTTTTTCCATTTGCCCGCTGAGGAGCGTTTCTTGCCTTACACATCTCTTCCTTTCTAATCTTTCCTTTCCCAGCTCCTTCCCAATCCTCCTTTTAAAAGGTGCGCCTCCTTGTCCCTTTGAAGTCGTTTTTTTTCCCTTACGACACACACCAGCACGTTTATACAAGGACCCACAGGTGTGGTTTGTCCCCCTGCTCCCCTTACAGAGATATCCTCCAAGACACTCATTCCCTCAGACATATATTCCAAAGGGAGCAAGTGGCAGAAATCGATAAAGCACATAAAATATGTAGCAACCATTACAACACCAGAGTATGTTTGAAATGAGCTGGGACTGAACCAGTCTTAACCCGTTCAGCCCCGGATTTTCTATTTTTATGGGAAACACTATTTTGTCAGCTATTCTACCTTTATGGTGTCTAGGAAGCTCAAAAATGAAAAAAGAAAAAAAAAGATCACTATTATAATACAATAGCCAAAATACTTCAGTCTTCTGGAAGAAATTAAATTGAAAGTGGTGCGCACAGTCCAGAAGCGTCCATTTTCACCTTTGGTTTTGCAGACTGTATGCCCGTCTCTCCAGTCTGTGCTAATAATAGTACCACACCTAGTTCCAACAGCTACAAACGTACCTGTGCTTTACAAAAACAGCTGCATATTTATGTACTAGTAATAGGATGTCAGGGCTGAAAGGGTTAAGACAGCTGTTTATGATGTCCAAAACGTGAGGCCCAACCACTTCAAAAACACGAAAGGGAACAAACTGTGCATTTAAGGTGAGCAATAACTTCTGAGAGACCAAGGCTAAAAGTGACAGAAAAACAGCTGAGCGTGTAGGAAGGACAGAAGGGCCATCAACAGGGCCTGTAAAGTGGGATCAAAGGTCAGGAACCAAAGAAGATCCTCTCAGAGCGTTGATGTCACGTCAGGACACATAGGAATGGAAGGATTAGGGATAGTGTTTATAGTGTTACATTAAAAAGGTTACTCAGAATAATATCTGAAGAATACTTTACTCCAGCAAATTTCACAACATTCTAGCATTTCGACTGTCCCTTAAGCATCAAAAGACACCTGAAGCTTCTCTTTTTTCCACTTATGCTCTGCTTGCCTACATGCCCACCTGTGGCATCACTTAACCAGCATGAGGTTTTGACCTTTTAATGGACCAACATAATCTAAAATGCCAGGACAAGTGACAAATAAACAAAGATTTAGACCATCAGTGCTCAGCTGAGGTGAGAAGAATCTCACAGCATCCATCAAAACCATGGAGATTATTTATTGTGCGAGAGCAGTGAGTGAGTCGGACTCAAATGTTGACCGCTTGGCAGGATTAAGAAGCCTCAGTTATAACAGGGATGGGGATCAGAAAAGCAGGCATCACCAGTTTCACTGTTACAGATGGGTAAACCATATGATAAATTGAGATCCGATGTGTGTTGTGATGGATGGCCGGCAGCTCATCCTGGACAAGACATCCAGGACGCTAGATGGCATCTTCCCTGCAGCCTAGAGGTGCCCCGGATTATCACAGGGCTCCATGGAAGATGGAGTTCGGTATCACAGCCCTGTTGGGTGCCGTGGATGCCGCCGTGTGACGCTGCAGGGAGACACATGGGATTTTTATTTCCCATATAGCCTGGAAGTACTTCATAGTCACGGAAACAGAAGAACAGAAGCACTTCCAGGCTGAAGAAAAATACAAGTCTCCATCTGTCCCGGAAGTGCTAATGAATCACATGGACAGAAGGACAGGAGCACTTCTAGGTCAAGGACTATATAAAGAACTATGGGAGACCCAGCAAGCAAGCCGGAGTTGGGAGGGAGTGTGACAGAGCTGCTGGGAGGAAAGGAGGAGTATTATTGTATTGTTTTGAGTATTGATTTATTGTTTATGGTGGCGGAGGTGCTTTGGGGCACTTTGGAGAAGAAAATTAAATTACTTCTTGGTGCTTTTAAACCAGTGTCTGCATCTGTCTGTTGGGTTTCACGGAGCAACAGTGCCCTCAAGCGTCCACTTATTGACAGTGTCCATGTTCATTTGTGGGACAAATTTAGCCAGAGGTTTACTCAGACAGCACACATAAAATCTCCAAAAAGTAAATGTCTGTTGTAATTCGGCATAATTCCTACCAGAAATTCGGAGAACTCAGAAATAAAATCCTTATTAAATTTCGATGGTCGACACGCTACTCCACACAGCCAAGGATGAGATTGGTCCATTTCTAACAGCTGGAGTTCAAAGCAGGAGTAACGGTCAGTTGTCAACTGCCAACAGTATAAACGGCTTTTAAATATTGTCGCTGATCCACCACTCCCAACAACAGACAGACAGGAACTAAGAAACGTACAATCAGGGGGTTCAGTGGAAGGGACTAACTCACTGACAGAAAGCCAAGGTTTAGTTACAAAAATTCCAATCCTCACGAGGTTAAGAAATCAAGTAAAATAAATGTGTTGTTAGCTGGAGATCTAGCATTGAGCTGAGCCACCTTTAATCGAGTCAGATCTCTGGAGGCATGGGGCACACAACCCAGCAGGATGTGGGTCCCAGAAACCACTCTAACTTTGTGGAGATGCGGCTCGAATCAACAAGCAGAATCCACTCTTATACAGGTTCCAGAGAGTGGAAAGAGATTAACCGACCATAAGCCAAACAGTAGCCATGATCAGTCAGTGGAGAAGATGGCAGGGAAGTTGTAAGCTTCACGAGTTTGCTTCATCTTCTGCGGCACTTCCTTCAGGGCAAAAGGCAGGGCTTACGGCAAACGTACTCCAGTATACACCGATGGAGAGCAACTACTCTGGCCTGTTCAATCGTAATTAAAAAGTTATTCAACTGTTGAACATATGCTTAAAAGAATTTGACAGTAATAGAGTAGCAAAGAAAATACATAGTGGATAAAAATGAACATAAACAGGATAGTCAAAAACAAAACAGCCCAATATGGATGAAGTTGGTCAGCCACATGCATCAGCGCCAGCCTCATACTGGTTTGATTATTGAATCTTAATTTAATCAGGTGTGTGTGTGAGACCTCAGATCTACAAATATCAATCTGACCAGCAGGGGTCACTGTTGATTCACAGCTACATGTGCTTCAGTTGGACTTGCCAGTAACTGCCTTGACCCCTGAGTGTCACTTAATGTCACCTGTTAAGTAGGACAGGCACGTGGTCCTCGTTTAACAGCTCTACTGAAAGGCACTAAATACATAAAGTGTGATTATATATTGAAAGACATAGTGACAGATATGACTACAGTCCTGGCCTCTTGCCAGACATTTTGTTCCCTCCTCCATCCAGTTTGTCAATGTCACCCAAACTTGAGGACATGAGTCAGCTAACTAACCACACCATCACTGTCAGAATTTAAAGTGCCACTCAGATCTGACACTTGTGAACACTTTTATCTTTCCATTGACACACACATTCCCAGAATTAAATTGCATTGCCCTGAAGGAGGGATGTGTCATCTGACATCAGTATGTGTGAAGAGGGAAATGAAGGCCCAGGCTGACAGTACAGTGATCACCAGCAGGTGCAACTGTGAGGACTAAATCAGTCATCTTAATGGTGCCTGAACAATTAAAAGGACAAGGAGAAAGTGGTAAAGGAGTGAGTGGTGAAGGTGATAAGGAAGAGTGTTAAGGGGATCAAGGGATAGGTGAATGACCATGAGAGATGGATGTGCTGATCGTGTCTGAGTTGTTGTGACACAACCTAAATGAACAACACTATAGTCTTGTCTGATTTTCTCCTCTTTGACTGCTTGCACACTGTTGGACGCCCTATGATCACAGATTGTATCCCCTGATAATCAAATCCGTAACCAGTGGTGACTGACATCTGCTTCTTACAGCACTTAATCCTCAGACAGGCCATCACATGATGAGCTCTTCACTGCTGACCTAAACCCTGCTGCCCTCTTCTCTCACTGATTTTACATCATCTATTGCTTCTGTCCTCACTGTCTGACCTCATCCACTGGTCTCTGGGGTCACTCAGGTTCACAGCCATTAGAACTCTACCGGCTAGTAATAATGTTGTCTCGCCGTGTGGATGATTGCATTGCTTGAGGTCATCTCATGCTGACATTGACTGCTCTTAGAGATTAGGATTACAAAAACAGACCATTGTGAAATGGAAATGTCGGTCAGCACTGTGGACACATTTAGGTCCAGAGTGAACAAGCATTCAGGTACAGTACAACTCAAGTCAAGTTGGGAAGAATGCACTGGTACAGCGCGTTGCCGCACCCACTACACGTCGAAACAACTTGGGATCCCGATTTGCAACCCCCCCAGGCAGACATGCAGTCCAATTCCACCCTCCGGAAATGACCCTCTATCTGCCACAGCCAGGTGTTACGTGCACGACCCCTTGGCCTGGTCCAGCCACTCGGTTCCCCAACAATGAGGATCTTATGAGCCGGATCACCCTCGGCTAGACGTGCCACATGGCCGTAGTGCCGTAACTGACGCTCCCTCACAATGTAGGTAATGTGTCTCATTTGGGACTTCATGAGCAACACAAAGTCAAACCAACAGTACCCAAGGAGAGACACAGTACCAAAGGAGTCCCGTCTCAGGTCACTGCATAGCGTCCATGTCACGCAACCATATAGCAAGACAGGAAGCACCAGGACTCTAAAGATTTGGACCATTGTCCTTTTTGCACAGATATCAGGAGCAGCACACACCCCTTTCCAGCGACCTCATGACCCACCATGTTCTCCCAATTCGTCTACTGACCTCATAGGAAGAGTCACCAGAGACATGAAGGTCACTGCCAAGGTAAGTAAACTTCTCGATGAGGTTGACACACTCTCCACAGACAGACACACTGCTGATGGCTGTGCCCAAGAGGTCATTAAGGGCCTGATGTTGGTTTTTATCAGGACAGTCGCAAGCCCAGACACTCAGACTCCTCGCTCAGTCTCTTGAGCGTCCCGATCAGGGCCTCCATTGACTCTGCGAAGATCACAGCATCGTCAGCAAAGTCAAGATCAGAGAATCTTTCTTCACCAACAGATGCCCCACAGCGGCTGGACCCCATGACCTTGCCCACCACCCAGTCCATACAAGCATTGAACAGAGTAGGAGCAGAACCCCAGAAGCAACTGGGAAAAATGCAGAGGTCCTGTCTCCACTCTGCACAGAACTCACAGTACCAGTGTACAGGCTGGCTATGATATCCAGCAACCTCGAGGGGATCCCGCGAACCTTCAGGATGTCCCACAGGGCAGCTCAATCAACTGAGTCGAACGCTTTACGAAAATCGACAAAGGCTGCAAAGAAACTCTGCTGATATTTGCGTATGCTCTCCATGAGAATTACTGTACTGGTACTGTACAGATATTTCATTTTAATCTACAGTAGATTTTCATTTTCTACATCAGTAGAAGGCACATTTCAGATATCCAAACCTTCCTTTTCCTGTCAAATGTATGATTTTACATCTGCTTACTTAGCTAATGCCTTCATCCAATATAACCAAGAGGCACTAATTAATAATCAGCAGCATTATGAGCTGACTGAACCAGGCTGAGGAACTTCAACAGAAACAGGAGAAGAAGGAAAGAAGCTGGGAGGCGCATCACATTTATCAAATGTTCAAATATACGTGTGTGATGACCAAAGGGTGACTGAATGCCACAACAGAAGGCCGTCACCAAACAGCTACTCACTACTGTTAAGGCAGGCCCTGTGACAGAAGGGACAATGTCGGCCACCGTAACCCCCCAGCTCCTCATTTCGTGTAGGCCAGGAGCCTCTAGAAAGTCAAACTCTGTTACAAGTTGTGTTTGGACACAACAGACATAAAGAGACCCCCAGGCACACGATGATTAAAGCCTTTAAACACACTCAGCGCATTGTGCTCTGCTCATTCCTGGTGGGCTCTGCAGCTGAACTCTTGACCAAGAGGACCTGAAGACAACTGTCTGTGGTGAAGAGGAACAGCCGAGACATAAAGTGAGAGCTGGTGAGTCTACCAACAAAAGTCTTCAATCACAGCTGAACCCAATATGTCCCAGTTCATTAAGTGAGGGTTCAGCAGTCTGCTTTGGATTTTTTGAGCTGCATGTCACCTTGTGTCCCATTTGGGCCACACAGTTTGGTTAATTTTTGGACAGTCTATGGATCTGAGGTTGCAAAGGCCTTCTCAACAGCGGCCATTTTCCTCCTTTTCTATTCAGACACTGAAGGTTCAGTTTTCCTCCTGCAGTCTCGTGAAGGTCTGAGCAGTGAGGAGTTCAAACACGTGAGTTTGTGATCGTATTGATCTGATCGTTCTGATGAGTATCTTTGACACTTCAGGTAACCTGCGGTGTGACGGTGCGTATAAGGGGGTCACACAAGTGCTGGCCCACTTTCATTTGTCTTTCTCCTTTTTTCTTTTGTTTGGTGTTCTTGTCGTCTTCCACTCTTTTCTTTCTCTATTTCACTCACTCTCTTATTTCTCTTTTTCTAATTCCCTTCCCCTTTTCCTGAGACACCTCATTTTGCTGTAAATAGGAGAGTGAAAGAGGAGAATGAGGACATGATGGGTAAAAATGAAGATTAAAGGGAAAAAAAGAGTATGAAATAAGCAAAAGGCTTAGGGTGAAATGTGAATATCCTGTGCCACTAAGAAGAGAAGCTGGTGTAGATGTGTGGCATCTAAATATCGATATGGACGCTCGAGTAATGGCTGTGAAATTATGGTCTGCAGTGCTGCTGGAGCTCCCAGGTCCATGTCAAGGGCACCAGTGGGGTAAGTAATGCGGAGCGTGTAGAGTAGAATATTCCTACATGGCAGATTTCACTAGGCGTCAGAATTAGCAGACACTTTTACACACCTGACACCTCCATAGCTGATGAGTTCCTGGTCATCTTTACAAGTTTATTAGCCAGGTTTCTAAACGTCACCCACTTGAAAAGCTTAAAAGTTGTTGGTGCCCTAAAAGATGGATGAGCGTCCTGCCCAGGATGGAAGAGGAATTCTTACCAGGCCGGGATGCCTTAATGGAAGGATGGAGTAACTGTGGGTAATACCCGACCAGGACGCCTTATTATTCCTGTCCTGACTGGGATACCCAAACACTACAGAAGCCACTAGGGGAGCAGTTCATCCCCCACCATTCTAGGTAGAGTCCCAGTCTGGACACCCGCAGGGCTGCATGGGAGTTGGAGTCCAAAAGTGCAGCCCTGTAGGGATCCCTGGGGGACAATAGAGGGAGCTGCCAGGGGACGACCCCCTTGGTTTGTGTATCTCCTGGAAGTGCTTAGAACAGGCCATGTCACGTCACGTCACGTCACTGGAGGTACTTTAAAGGGAGGCCTGGCTCGGGGAGTCAGAGTCGGGAGGCAGTGGGTGAAACTCAAACGAGGTGGAGAAAGTGGAAGATTTAACATTTATTATATTATTGGGGCTTGTAATTGGGAGTGGATTGAGAAAGAGTCTGGAAGAAGAATAAAAAGTCTTTTGTTTTATTCTGTTGTATTTCTATTTTAATGTATTCTTATTTTTCTCTACTAGGGTTTTTTGGGAGTTTTTCCTTGTCTTCTCAGAGAGTCAAGGCTGGGGGGCTATCAAGAGGCAGGGCCTGTTAAAGCCCATTGCGGCACTTCCTGTGTGATTTTGGGCTCTACAAAAATAAACTGTATTGTATTTACATGTTGTGTATTGCTGGATCTGTGGTTTGGGGCTCTCTGGTGCCCTCGTGTGGTCACAAGGTGTGAAGGTAATAGGAATTCCTGATTTTATTACCTTTAACACTCTTGCATTTTGTGCTTAACTATTATTAATAACTGAATTAAAATGAAATATTTGAACAAGAATCAAACATGTAAGGCAAGCATGCTCACCGTCACACCACCATCTCACCTGGCATGCTTCTGTTTCTCTGTCCACAGAGCACACTGGAGTATGTTGTGCTGCTCGCTGTTTTTGGTACGACATGCAGATGACAATACAACCACTACTGGAGTTTGAATCTGTAGCTCTGCTGACCAGTGTCTCCTGGGTATTCCCAAAAATTCACTGTAAAGTGAAGTTAAATGACTATGTTTAGAGTAAATATGACCATCCATCCATCCAGCTATATCCTAACTACAGGGTCACGGGGGTCTGCTGGAGCCAATCCCAGCTATCACAGGGCGCAAGGCAGGAAACAAACCCTAGGCAGGGCGCCAGCCCACCGCAGGGCACACACACACCCACACACACCTATACACATTAGGGACAATTTAGGATCGCCAGTGCACCTAACCTGCATGTCTTTGGAAACCCACACAGACATGGGGAGAACATGCAAACTCCACACAGGGAGGACCCGGGAAGCAAATCTGGGTCTCCTAGCTGCGAGGCAGCAGCACTACCCACTGTGCCACCATGCCTCCCTAAATATGACCAGTCACTTGAAATTAGGAGGATTGTCTCAGCTAGAGAGCTAGGGCCACCTGCTCTGTCCTTGAGCCACCACCGCTATCCCTGGGGGTACAAGGAGGAGAGCTGCATGTTAAAAACTTGGCGTATGCAGCTACAACTGAACCAGCCTTTTGGGTTCGATGTACCTCCAGTGTAACAATCCGCCATCAGAGAAAAACGACCAGTCGAGAGCACATTGTGTGGGTCACTTGATGTCTAATCAGAGGCCCTCATTTGTGTTTCTACTTTAAATTCAAAACAAATGTTATAGGGTGGGTCGAGGAGAAGCGTGTCTGATTAATTTTAAAGATTAAGAACAGTTAGCACTACCGTTGATGTCGTATCACAACAGGTGTGTGTATACTATGGAGAGAGGCAGTGAGACCTCAGAGATGTCCTGATTGTCTTCATCAGTGCTCACCAACTTCTATTTTACACCGGCTGTTCCAGACTGAAATCAAATGTATGTTTTTATTTTAAAATAGTAAGAATACGAGCAGCTCACTTCTCAAAATGGACTCGTCCAGGGTCGAACCCGTGAAGTTATGATTACCAGTCAACAGTTGATACTGTTGTGCCACCGAAGTGGTCGTAGTAAATGTGTGTGAATGTCGTTTTTCTGCAGTTATATTTTTGAATAAAAGCGCACTTGTTCTGTTATATTTGTACCTTTTGTGAAAGTGTTTCTTTGATATTTGGACTTCAGGCTTCACACATTATACACTTCATGTCTACATTTTGTCAATTATTACTAAAACATGAAAATGCTTCTGTTTTAACGATGTGTTTACATAGATCATTGTAGACACAGAACACACATGAAATGCAAGTGTTCCAAATAACGATATAGTATTAATAAAAGGTGTCATTGTGCTTGACTTCTCACTCAACTCTAAGTAACTGACACGCAGGTAAACAGACTTGAGCTGAGATAACTGTACGTCGGTAGGGGATGTGATAGCAGGCTGCTTGCTGTTTGCTGCTTATCCACACATTTAACATTGATATGTTACTTGCATCTTGCTTGAAGAAGGGGCCTGAGTTGCCTCGAAAGCTTGCATATTGTAATCTTTTTAGTTAGCCAATAAAAGGGTCATTTTGCTTGACTTTTTACTATGTAACTTACATAAAATCCAGATCGAATATTATTTACTACAAGGCTGTTTTCAAATAAAGATGCGCTATAACATAGGAGAACTCGAATCGGAGAAAGAGAAAAGAAGCCCTCCCGCAAGAAACATCCACTCACATATAAGAACAACGCAGCTGCACCAGGAGTAAAGGCGAAAGATGGCACCGTTTTGATACAGGACAAAGTCCGGCGTCATCCTGCCAATCACCTGTCCTTCAAAGAAACAGCATGCCTTACAGAGCTCGCCAACGCTACACCGTCCACATCTAAACACTAGCGTGGTGTATGTGTCCAAAAAAAGTCTAACAGACCGGGGTGGTGCTCCCCCTATTTAAGAAGGGGAACAGGAGGGTGTATTCCAACGACAGAGGGATCACAATTCTCAGCCTCCCTGGAAAAGTCTATTCTGGGGTCCTGGAGAGGAGGGTCCGTCGGATAGTCGAACCTTGGATTCAGGAGGAACAGTGTGGTTTTCAGCCGAACAGTGGACCAGTGGACCAGTTCTACACCCTTAGCAGGGTCCTGGAGGGTGCATGGGAGTTTGCCCAACCAGTCTACATGTTTTTTGTGGACTTGGAAAAGGAGTTCAACCGTGTCCCTCGGGGAATCCTGTGGGGGGTGCTCTGGGAGTATGGGGTACCAGACCCCCCTGGTAAGGGCTGTTCGGTCCCTGTACAGCCGGTGTCAGAGCTTGGTCCGCATTGCTGCCAGTAAGTCGAACCCATTTCCAGTAAGAGTTGGACTCCGCCAGGGCTGTCCTTTGTCACTGATTCTGTTCATAACTTTTATGGACAGAATTTCTAGGTGCAGCCACGGCGTTGAGGGGGTCCAGTTTGGTGGACTCAGGATTTGGTCACTGCTTTTTGCAGGTGATGTTATCCTGTTTGCTTCATCAGGCCATGATCTTCAGCTCTCTCTGGATCGGTTCACAGCTGAGTGTGAAGCGGTTGGGATGAGAATCAGCACCTCCAAATCCGAGACCATGGTCCTCAGCTGGAAAAGGGTGGAGTGCCCTCTAAGGGTTGGGGGAGAGATCCTGCCCCAAGTAGAGGAGTTCAAGTATCTCGGGGTCTTGTTCACGAGTCAGTTAAGAATGGAGTGTGAGATCGACAGGCGGATCGGTGCGGCATCCACAGTGATGCAGGCTCTGCATCGGTCTGTCGTGGTGAATAAGGAGCTGAGCCGCAAGCCAAAGCTCTCAATTTACCGGTCGATCTACGCTCCTACCCTCACCTATGGTCATGAGCTGTGGGTAGTGACCGAAAGAACGAGATCGCGAATACAAGCGGCTGAAATGAGTTTCCTCTGCAGGGTGTCTGGGCTTTCCCTTAAAGATAAGGTGAGAAGCTCAGTCATCCGGGAGGAGCTCAGAGTAGAGCCGCTACTCCTCCGCATCGAGAGGAGTCAGATGAGGTGGCTCGAGCATCTGATCAGGGTGCCTCCTGGACGCCTCCCTGGCGAGGTGTTCCAGGCACGTCCAACCGGGAGGAGGCCCCAGAGAAGACCCAGGACATGCTGGAGGGACTATGTCTCCCGGCTGGCCTGGGAACACCTTAGGATTCCCCCGGAAGAGCTAGAAAAAGTGGCCGGAGAGAGGGAAGTCTGGGCATCTCTGCTCAAGCTGCTGCCTCCGCGACCCGATCTCAGATAAGCGGAATTGGATAGATGGATGGATGGATAATTAAAGCACATCTCTGCGGTGAGCTGGCACCCTGCCTGGGGTTTGTTTCCTGCCTTGTGCCCTGTGTTGGCTGGGATTGGCTCCAGCAGACCCCTGTGACCCTGTAGTTAGGATACAGCTGGTTGGACGATGACTGACTAACTAAAGCACATCTGACTCTTCTCTTTTAAAATCTACAATCTCCGAGTTTGGCTTTACTGCATGAGGTATTCCACTTGTTTCTTCCTTTATAAATATTTGGGTGACATTTGTATTCACTTCATTTGCTATTTCTGTCTCGTTTTTAATGACTTCTCCCCTTGTGTACCTAATATTTCTTAAATTCTCTTTTATCATCTTTTAACTGGATTTGCACTAAAAAAATGGCTGTTGTTCGTTTTGGCTTCTCTAGCAATTTTAATTTTGGTTCATCTTTGGACGTTTCAAATGCTTTTCTAATATCTTCCTGAAGTTTCTGGTATTCCTCTTGACAGAATCATCTGGCGCTTTTTCAGTTTTCGTGTACAGTGTGATCTTTTTTCTTAGGTAGGACATCTTTGTTGTTTTGTCTGTTTTAAAAGAGACTTTTATTTTGGTATTATTAGTGTTGTTCAAGTTCCAGTTGTGTCCCTGTCTCTATACAATAGTAATTCGATTGGAGTGGACTGTTCTTTTATTGAATGAGTCTGTTCTTATATAAACTGAAGGCCATGTTTGAAATAAAGCAGCTGTCAATTAGACTTGTCCCTTGTCCTTGTCCTATTAATTGTTGTGAGTGCTGCCCGACTTACCTGAGTGGCGACGGGGATTGGTATTGTGGGGCAGCGTAAAAATGCTGCTGTTGTTACTGCAGCAGTGGAGTTTAAGGAGTCGGAGGAGAGTGTATTGCAGTACAACCTCATACCTCAGAAAATCTAATAGCTTTGGGTGAGCTGCTTCTAAACACAGAAACTGAGGTGAAACCTGTTTAGTTGTCCCTACTGGCTGTAAAAGGTGCTAGGGGTCCTTTAATAGCATGAAACTGGCTTTCGCATCTAAAGGTAAAAAGATTAAATTAAGACATTGCAGCAAAAATCCGGTTGTGTTTGTGATGGAGAATTAAGTTTTATTAAAGGTATAAAGGAATAAAGATTTATTATATGTATTGTATCTGGTAGTGTTGTTACAAAGTTTTGTAAGGCAAGCCCTGTGTCCTGTGCAGTTGGAGGTGCAGTGGATTAATAGTTGGACCTCTCAGTACAACAAGGTATATCGACCCCAGTGTCGTACGCCGAATGGCAGCTCCAATTGTATGATGGGAGTATACGTATCTGTGGGGACCAGTGACGTGCGGTGAGGTTCATGGCTGGTGAGGCACTGACTCCTTCAGAGTGAGATTTACAAATATAGCTTATTCACTCTTCATTTGGTATCATGGACATTGCCTACTGGTTATGTTTCATATCTCTTCATCATTTTTTACACACACATCGGTAAGGTTCACATTTGACTAATAAAGAAAGTTACATTTATAGCAGCAAGAGAGAGCGGAGTGAGCGCATTTGCTCTGCAGCCTTCAAATGCATTACTTGTAAATGAAGTCCACGCACCTACCCTTCCCCATGAAAATCTCCATCAATTTCTTGTAAAAGTCCTCTTTATTTTCCTTTAGTTTTAAAAATGTTAATCTTCCATTTTGGAAGTCAGTCGTAACAAAAAATTAAAATAAATAGTTATATACAGACTTTCTGATATCACTAACTTATTGGCATCTCTGCGCAGAAGAACAGCAGCAACGAGCACCTTTTGGGCTCACATGTGCCCCCTTCAGGGTGGCACAGTACTGTCTGCCTCTCCTTGTGCCTTCTCGCTGCAGTTTGATGTCCGATCAGCAACACTAAATATGTCAGACACATTCAATAAAGAGATCTGCCAGACTGTGGAAAGTCAGGGTATGTAATAAACGGGTCTGCAAACTTTATATTGGCGACATACAGAGAGACAGCGACAGGCATGTGCCAGTCAACCCCGTCAGTGTGTGAGGGAGAGTGCAGTCCGAGGGGAGGTGAGGCTCATCGTTGCCGCACTTCACGTTTCTCTCCTGTATTTGAACAGGAAATGCACAAATTCTGAGATTTTGACGATAAAAATGATCAAAATTATTGTAATAATACGGAAAACAAATGAATAGCACGGACCAGTGGACACATTTATTTTAAGTTTTCATTATTAGTTTTTTTACCTTTCATGGTGATGCCTCCCCTGACCGCAGGTCCCTGGTGCGGACTATAAGGTCACCACTAGCCTGTGCTTACATGTTGATTCCTACCTTACTTGGTCAAGATTTGTTTGTAAGACTTGTTAATGGTGAACAGTTTAGTACAATTGATTAAACAATGATATTTAAAGATTACTACACAGAAGAGGTGAACAAATCACCCAGTGGGGTAGCCAGCGCCCCTGGCATTTGCCAGTGCATAATGGATGCCGTTTTACGAGGTTTGAACGGAGTGATCTGCTAATTGGATGACATTTTGTTGACCGTGCGTGACAGATGGAGCACTTAAAGAATCTGGAAGCTGTGCTGAACAGACTAAAGCAAGCTGGGATTAAACTGAATTCAGACAAGTGCTCACGTAATTGATAGTGAAGGCCTATGAAAGAAAACACTGAGGCACTGGAGGGGCCGCTCTCGTTCATTATTACAGAAAATGTATTCTCTGCCTTTCTACACTTATGAAACCTTACGACAGAGTCACTGCAGAAAGGGCAGACATGTGCGTCGTCAGACCGGGTGAAAACCTAATGACAATTTTGTTCAGAATCTTTACCGGTTCATTTCGATCCGAGGTTGCTCGTGTCCTTATCCTGCGATGTTTCACTGTACGATGTGAGAGCTGTGGCTGCACAGAAGTACATAGATGGCACAGAGACGCCCATTATATATGCTTCTTGGGACCCCTGAACTAAACTGTTTTCAGGCAGTTCAAATTGAATGAATATCTATAGGGCAGAACATTTGAATTAGCCACTGATCACAAGCCTCTCGTCAAAGTTTTAAGTCCAAAAACAGCAATTCCCACTTTAACTGCTGTGAGACTACAAAGATGGGCAGATGCAATATCAAAAGTGGTCCAAATTCAAGCTCAGATGCTCATCTTGTTTCAGCAGCAGACATTGCTCAAGTGAAGAAGAAGATCATGAAGAAGGTGACATTGTACACACTGAGTATCTAAGTCAGGGTGAATTGAAGTCGTATATTCAGAGAAGCGCCGAGCTCACAGTAGAGAACAATTGTGTACATTTGGGGCTGAGACGAGTCATTCCAGCATACTGGACAGGTGACATGAGCAAAACTGAGGAATAATAAAAATGAAAGTGATAGCTCAGAGTCATTTTTAGTGGCCAGGATTAGATAGGCAGAGTGAGGAGTGGGTGACTGTGTGCAGATCCTGCCAAGAAAATAGGAATCTGCCAGAAAAAGTACCCGTACATTCTTGAAGCTGGGCTGAAAGAACCTGGCAGAGGCTCTGAAAAAAATGGAAAGCTGTTTCTAGTGTTAGTGGTTACATGTTCTAGGTGGGTCAAGATTGTAAAGAATCTAGGTGGGTTGAGGTTTTAAGAATGTATTTGTTATATCATAGTAGCAGATAGTGGTCCACCATTCAAGTCTGCTGAATTTGACAAGTTCCTTACACTAAATGCAGTAAGACTTCAGCACCCTATTGTCCACAAAGCAATGGAGTTGCAGAATGTGGGGTACAAACATACAAACTAGAATTAGAAATACAAAACAGGATGCCAGAGATCATTGGAGCAAAAGCTAACTTCTTGTTTGCTGACCGTACCACACCTCATGGCACAACAGGAAAGTCCCCTGTGCAGTTGTTTCTCAATAGAGAATTATGAATCCTGCAGTCAGTAACGAAAATTAAAGTTATGTTTCCTAATTAGAGATCCCAGTGGAAGCATGTAAAGTGAAAACAGTAAAGGTCCCAGTACTGAGCCCTGCGGGACACCATATTGAACTTCTGTGCATAATGATGGAGTCCTGTCAGCACATTTCTGTACGTTTTGGAATCGATTTGATAAATAAGAACTAAACCAAGCGAGCTCAGTCACTGCCTGGAAGTCCAATGCAAGAAACACCCATTGAAGTTTTTATTAGTTTGGTTGGCACTGGTCTAAGGAACAAGTAGTAGGCTTCATTTTAGAAATTAAAGTTGAGACTTCCTGTTCTGTCACAGGTTTAAACTTTGTAAAGTGTTAAATGCAAGGTGAGACAGGGTTTGCACTGTGACGCTGAGATCTTGGATCTCATACTTTCAATTTTCTCATTAAAGAAGCTCAGAAAGTCTGAACTGCTATTATCTGTTGGGATTTTCGATTAGCTGCTGTTCTAAGCAGTCCACACATATTATTACTGCTGTTATCTTATTATTTTAGAATAATACGAAGCTGCTATCTAGGACTTTTACTTGCTACTGTCTCTTCCTTAAATTTTGTAAGGACACCAGTGAACGTGTTGGTTAGGTTAGTGAGGACCTTTCATGAATTGTTCATTTAGAGACGTCCCTTGGTTTGCATGGATTTCCTTTGTTATTGTTTTATTTTATTTTGCTCTTTCGACTCTTGTCATTATTCAGAAACATGCCTGTCAGGCTGACTGTCCCACTGACAGTGACTTTGATGCCCCGGTTTGGTTCTTGTATCACATACCAGGGTTTCAGCAAAACTTTCAGCAGCTGAAGAAAGGAGGTTAATGAAATAGAAAGATGAATGGATGGACTATTGGGTGACTATGTGGCTAAACAACTCTTGTAATGTAAGTGTGTGCTCTGATGAAATGTAATCTTCTTCTTTCGGCTGCTTCCGTTAGGGGTTGCCACAGCGGATCATCTTCTTCCATGTCTTTCTGTCCTCATCATCTTGCTCTGTCAACTCCATCACCAGCATGTCCTCTCTCACTACATCCATAAACCTTCTCTTAGGCCTTCCTCCTTTCCTCTTCCCTGGCAGCTCTATCCTTAGCACCCTTCTCCCAATATACCCAGCATCTCTCCTCTGCACATGTCCAAACCAACGCAATCTCACCTCTCTGACTTTGTCTCCCAGCCCTCCAACTTGACCTGACCCTCTAATGTCCTCATTTCTAATTCTGTTCATCCTCGTCACACCCAATGCAAATCTTAGCATCTTTAACTCTGCCACCTCCAGTTCTGTGTCCTGTTTTCTGGTCAGTGCCACTGTCTCCAACCCATATAACATAGCTAGTCTCACTACCGTCCTGTAGACCTTCCCTTTCACTCTTGCTGATACCTGTCTGTCACCAATCACTCCTGACACTCTTCTCCACCCATTCCACCCTGACTGCACTCTCTTCTTCACTTCTCTTCCACACTCCCATTACTTTGTACTGTTGATCCCAAGTATTTGAACTCATCCACTTTCACCAACACTACTCCCCTCATCCTCACCATTCCACGGACCTCCTTCTCATTCACACACATGTATTCTGTCTTGGTGGCCCTACTGACATGCCTCTCCTCTCCAGAGCATATCTCCACCTCTCCAGGGTCTCCTCATCCTGCTCCCTACTCTCGCTACAGATCACAAATGTCATCAGCAAACATCACAGTCCATGGGGACTCCTGTCTAATCTCGTCTGTCAATCTGTCCATCACCATTGCAAATAAGAAATGGCTCAGTGCTGATCCCTGATGTTATCCCACCTCCGTCACTCCTACCACAGACCTCATCACTGTTACACTTCCCTTGTACATATCCTGTACAACTCTTATGTACTTCTCTGCCACTCCCAACTTCCTCATACAATACCATGGCTCCACTCGAGTCACCCTGTCATATGCTTTCTCCAGGTCCACAAAGACGCAATGCAACTCCATCTGACCTTCTCTAAACTTCTCCATCAACATCTTCAGAGCAAACATCATATCTGTGGTGATCTTTTTTGGCATGAAACCATCCTGCTGCTCACTAATCATCACCTCACCTCCACTACTCTTTCCCATAACTTCATGCTGTAGCTCATCAGTTTTATCCCCCTGTAGTTACTGCAGTCCTGCACATCCCCCTTATTTTTAAATATCGGCACCAGTACACTTCTCCACTCCTCAGGCATCCTCTCACTTTCTAAGATTCCATTAAATAATCTGGTTACAAACTCCACTGCCATCTCTCCTAAACACCTCCAAGCTTCCACAGATATGTCATCTGGACCAACGGCCTTTCTATTTTTCATCCTTTTCATAGCTGTCCTTACTTTCTCCTTAAAAATCCGTTGCACTTCCTGATTCACTATCTCCACATCATCCAACCTCTTCTCTCTTTCTCATTCTCTTCATTCATAAGCCTCTCAAAGTACTCTTTCCATCTGCTCAACACACCCTCCTCTCTTGTGAGTACGTTTCCATCTTTATCCTTTATCCCCCTAACCTGTTGCTCATCTTTCCCAGCTTGGTCCCTCTCTGTAGCCCACCGGTCCTTTTCTCCCTCCTTAGTGTCCAACTTCTCATACAACTCATCATACGCCTTTTCTTTAGCCTTCGCCACCTCTCTCTTCACCTTGTGCCTTATCTCCTTGTACTCTTGTCTACTTTCTACATCTCTCTGACTATCCCACTTCTTCTTTGCCATCCTCTTCCTCTGTATACTCTCCTGTATTTCTTCATTCCACCACCAGGTTTCCTTTTCCTCCTTCCTCTGTCCAGATGTCATGCCAAGCACTCTTCTTGCTGTCACCCTTACTGCATCTGCTGTAGTTTCCCAGCTGTCTGGTAACTCTTCACTACCACCCAGTGCCTGTCTCACCTTCTCCCTAAACTCAACCTTGCAGTCTTCTTTTTTTTAATTCCACCATTTGATCCTTAGCTCTGCCCTCACTCTCTTCCTCTTCTTGATCTCCAATGTCATTCTACACACCGACATCCTATGCTGCTTAACTACACTTTCCCCTGCCACCATTTTGCAGTCTTCAATCTTCTTCAGATCAACTCTTCTACATAGGATGTAATCTACCTGTGTGCATCTTCCTCCACTCTTGTATGTCACCCTTTGTTCCTCCCTCTTCTTAAAATACGTATTCACCACAGCCGTGTCCATCCTTTTGGCAAAATCCACTATCCTCTGACCTTCTTCATTCCTCTCCTTGACACCATACCTACCCATCACCTCCTCGTCTCCTCTGTTCCCTTCACCAACATGCCCACTGAAATCCGCTCCAACCACCACTTTCTGTCCCTTTGGTACTCTGTTCATCACTTCATCCAACTCACTCCAGAAATCTTCTTTCCCACCCATTGCACGCCCAACTTGCGGTTCATATGCACTAACAACATTCATCATCACTCCTCCAATTTCCAGCTTCATAATCATCACTCTGTCTGATACTCTTTTCACCTCCAAACACTCTTGACGTGCTGTTCCTTCAGAATAACTCCTACTCCATTTCTCTTCTGATTCACACCATGATAGAACAATTTGAATCCCCCTCTGATCCACCTGGCCTTACTCCCCTTCCATTTAGTCTCTTCACGCACAATATATCAACCTTCCTTCTCCTTCCTTCCTCTATCATATCGGCTAACTCTCTCCCCTTACCAGTCATAGTGCCAACATTCAAAGTTCCTACCCTCAGTTCCACTCTCTTTATCTTCCTCCTCTCTTCCTGCCTCCGGACACGTCTCCCCCCTCTCTTCTTTGGCCAACAGTAGCCCAATTTTCTCCAGCACCCTGTTGGCCAACAGTACTGGTGGCAGTAGTTGTTAACCCAGTTAACCTATCCGTTATGGAAATTTGTATTATTGTCCGCATATTGATTTGGCAAAATTTTACACCCAATGCCCTTCCTGACGTAACTCTGCCCATTTATCCAGGCTTGGGACCGTCATGAAGAAACACACTGGTTTGTGCATCCCACTTTTTCCCAAACGGTCCCCATAGTGATGTTTACTCGATTATGTTTAATGTCTTAGGGATGAAAGCATCTCTTAAATGTACCCCTGGGCCAATATAACCAAATAAAGTGTACTGAATATTTAAATAACCATTTTAAAAAGTTAGGAAAGGATTAAAAATTATGGAAAAAAGAGGCAGGCGCAAAAAAATGAAAACCTGAAGTGAAAAATATCCAACAATCATAAAGCAGAGACAGGAGGAGGGGGAGAAATAGGACCACCAAAGATCAAAACGTAAAGCAGAGCCCACCAGACAGGACAGAGCCCAGTGTTGGAGCGGCTCTTTCATCTGCAGCTTCTTCTTAAATACCCCTGGGGGCGGAGCTCCAGCTGCAGTGTCACGTGGCCCCGCCTCCCTGGGCTCCACATGAAACACAGAAAAAAAATAAACAAGGGACAACAAAACTAACCAAATACATAAACATGAGAATAAAAAAAACAAAGCATTGTTTGCAAACAAATTAATTAAAATAAATGTTCTCTTACAATATGAAATCTTACACAACCTAACAAAGCAGCACTGTCTTCAAAGGTAATGACAATATTAATAAACTTGCATAAAATATTGATTCAGTCAAGCCAAGCTCTTCTATGTGAGTAATATTGAGAGTGGCCACTAGAGGGGGCAGTTTGGCTACAGAAGAATCAGCTCACCTGTTAGCTCTGTAGGTCATGTGATTGTGTGATCGTGTCATCCTCATTTTGCTCTTAATTCATTTACATCTTAATTAGTTTTAGATATAATATTTAAAGTTCTTTATTCAGGTATTTTATTCTTGTGTTTTTACTTTATTCTTATTTCTTTTACACTTCACTCTATTCTTTTCTCATCCTCCACTGCTGACCTTTCCCATGTGTGTAATCTGGCGGGTGTCCACTAGAGGGCGCCACTGCACTTCAGTCCCACCCCTCAGTCCTCCTGTTAAAGTCTCCATTCGTCTGACTCTCTGATTGTTTCTCATTCTCTCCTTTCATGTTTCACTGCTCAGGATTTCACCGAATGCTTTCTGCTTTTATCTTTTAGATTTCCTTTTTGTATAAATTGCTGTGTAAAATTTAGAGTGGCCACAAGAGGCAGTAGTTTGGCAACTGACCAGTCAGTGACCCCTTCTGTCCATTCTTTGTCTTTCTTATCCGCTTTTCAATTTCAGGTTTGTGGACAAGGTGGGCCAACTCACCAAGAATTGATTTTTTAAAGATGTTGGAGCTTTCAGGGTACCAAGAGTGACAAATCTGGGGACAAGGAGGAGGTGCAGTTTAAAGTTTAATGTGACATCAACTAAAACACCAAACTCTGTCAGTATGGCCGACATCTGACTGACCGGTGAGTCCTCATCTTCAGACATTCACAGTGAATTCATTCTGAAGTGAAGGACCCTTTGAGTGACCAATGGAGGGTCACAAAATGTCTGTTGAGTTGACAACACTCCAGTCCCATCTGTCACTCTCTGCTCCTACATATAGTCACTATTCAAGAGCTCTCCATACTGAGTCTGTATAGCGCCTTTCAGTTGTGCTGATCCAGCAGGACCACACGCCTGTCCTACTTAACAGGTGACATTCAGTGACACTTGGGGGCCTCAGTAGTTGTTGGGGTGTCAGCCTGAAGGACATGTGGCTGTGAATCAACAGCGACCCCTGCTGGTCAGAGTGGTATTTGTAGGTCTGAGGTGTCTCCGCCCCTCATTATGACACACACATCTGATTGGCTACTCAAACCCAATAATAATGGAGATCCTGACAGCCGCACTCGCCCCTTATTCTCATCCACAAATTCAATCACAGAGGTGCTGCCCCCGAACCCACCAAACCTGTAAATTTAATTTCATCCTAAACTACAAACACAAAGAGGACCTGCGCTTGTGGGGACATCAAGTGACCGATGGAGGGTACTGGTCAGTGGTCACATGGTGTCAGATGGCTGATTGATACACTGGAGTTAGTATCAACATAAAACCCTGGATAGAGGGGCTCAGTGAAGGAGGTGTTGAACCTGTGCAGGAGGGTCATCGTGTGTGAGACGCTATAAAATGACAGAGAGCCAGCAGGCCAGTCCAGATACACACCTATTCTAGGGCTGTAGGGGGCGCTGATTACAGAGTGCTTGTCATTGTGACGCACAAAGTACTGGAAAAGAGACCACCGCAAACACCAGGACTTGTCGTTGTTTCCAAGGCCGCACTTTCTGCCAGCTCCTTTCCTGCTCAGCCCTTTATATGCGACTCCAATCTCCATGAAGTCTCCACTGCACTCCACCTCCCAGTAACAGCGAGTCCCAGTCAGAGCCTCTCTGCACAGAACTTGACCCCAGCAGTCAAATCTGTCAGGATGATCAGGATATTCGGCCTTTGTCCCCTCACATGTCACCTTCTTGTTCCCTTCAGACAGATGGAGGCCTCTGTGTGCCGTGTTGATGTCCAGTGTGAGGGGACAGAAGTCTGAAAGGAGAGAAAAGAAAACGAGTGAGGAAATCTGGGAGTGTGTAACGGGACTGGGGGCGGAGCACAACACAGACAATTAACAAGAACCAATCAGGAGCTGCGCTGATGAGACACTAATAGTAAAGAGCTCATCTGATTGGACAGAATCTGTGGGGATTTAAAATGAAATTCTGAAATTATGATGAACACCATAAGGTCACCGTCAAGGTCTGAGTTCAAATGGACTGTCCACACGGACCACTGGCTTTATTAAATGTCACTTTTTATTGTCACTGTCCACCTCTTTAATTTAAAATCAATCCACTGTCACACTTCATCACAAACTGATTTTCCTTTCCTCACAATAATTCCCTGATCCCTGATCTCCTCCGTCCATTCCCAGTCTTTTGTTCTTCCATTTCCAGTGACCTGCTAAACGTTTAGGGGTCACACCCTGCAGGTCAGGGCTACATGGAGCATGAAAATAAAAAATAAAAATAAAATAAGAACTGACTTGAGAATGAAATGTTTGTAATGAACTGTCATAAACTTGTGACTGACGGCTTGATGATTTACTGGCCAGCTAACAAGACGGCCATTGAGTGCTGAGAGACATGAAGTTCATGAAGAAAGTCATCATGGAGTGAGCTGAAGGAGTAAAGCAGCAGAAGCGTATTTTTTATATATGATACATTATAAATATGATGCGGTTAGTAATTTACCACAATCCCATCCTCACTGCTAGCTCCCTTGTTGGAATGAGTTCTTTTGTAATTGTGTCATGTTACATAACCCCAAACTATACAGATATGATATTAAAAGG
>JANRMT010062807.1:13978523-13989650 GCA_026402145.1 Polypterus bichir lapradei
GTCCTTAGCTTGTCTTCTAACGCTTGCCTAGCAGTTCTAGATGATGAGCCCCTGTGTGCTAAAGCTGGCTTTGTGAGTAGAAAGAAAAGCAGGTTTAAAATATTAACACAGAACACAGTGACATATTAAACTTCCATCCATCCATCCATCCATCCATTATCCAACCCATCATATCCTAAGTACAGGGTTACGGGGGCCTACTGGAGCCAACACAGGGCGCAAGGCAGGAAACAAACCTCGTGCAGGGCGCCAGCCCACTACAGGGTACACACATACCCACTAGGGACAATTTAGAATCGGCAATCCACCTGACTTGCATGTCTTTGGACTATGGGAGGAAACCCACGCAGACACGGGGAGAACATGCAAACTCCACGCAGGGAGGACCTGGGAAGCTACCCACTGTGCCACCATGCCGCCCATATTAAACTTCAATTCTGATTACATTAACAATCCCATTGCCTCCATGCTGTGGCACAGACTGGTGAGTGTTGACCCGCCATCAGGACTCTTACACTCCAAACACAAATTATTAGTTGACTTTTTTAGAATGGTGTGCACTGACTTAAGAAAGGACTCGTCTGTTTACCGGTGGAGGAAGGGGGACGAGGGCTGATTGATGTCCGCTGTATGGCCGCTAGTTTCAGATTGATAGTTTAGCCGTGGCTTTTTTTCTCTTTAGAACCCCTAATTTGGAGAAGAACAGCTCTTTCATTTTTCCATAAGATTGAAAATTTGGGTTTTGATGTGCAGTTCTTGTTACTGGACTTGAGTGATTTAGATCTCACTCCGTGACCCAAATTCTATAAGGAGTTTTACTGATTTGGAGCTCCTTTCTTCAGAGAGTGCCATCCACGTCCCCTTCGCTCTTCAATGAACCCCTCGTTTTTAATTCTTTATTCACACGTCCACTGCTTTTTAAGATTAGTATTTGATCAAAAGTGGCTTTGTGGTTTTATCTCAGTTATCGGAGGAGGACAACAAGAGCTTTAAAGATGGCACTGTGTTGGCTTCAAGGCTGGGCATTCGAACAATAAGAACTGTCAATTATTTATTATCCTTTATGGCAAAAGACTTCATCAGGATCACAAAGTCTTCAGACTCCTTCACGTTTTCACATTTTGTATACTGTATCCTTGTGGTAAAATAATCTATATTTATTGTTTCCCTGATCCAGCAATACTTAACACCCCATAATGGTAAAGAGAAAGCAGCATTTTAGAAAGGTTTGTAAATTTACTTAAAAACAACTGAGATATCCCATTGACTGAAGGATTCAGACCCTTTGCTGGGACACCTGAACTTTGACTCAGGTGCATCCTAATGTTTCAGTCATCGTTGAGATGTTTTCACACCTTGTTTAAAGTCCACTGGTTGTCAATTCAATTGATTGGACCTGATTAGAAAAGGCACACACCTGTCTACAGAAGGTCCACAGTGGAGCAAAAACCAAGTCATGAGGTTGAAGGAATTGCCTGCAGATCTTAGAAACAGGATTGGGTCAAGGCGCTGATATTTGGAAAGATACACAAAAATTCTGCAACACTGAATGTTCCCCAGATGACAGTGACCTCCATTATTTTTTTTATGGAATAAGTTTAGAACTCCAGTGACTCTTCCTAAAGCAATCAATGAAGAAGGACGTTCATTAAAGTGGTGACCAAGAAGCTGTGGCTGAGCTTCAGAGAACCTTTGTGGAGATTAGAGAAGCTTCCGGAAGGACAATCATAACTACAACACTCCACTAATCTTGGGTTTTATGGGACTGTGGTAAGACAACACATGAAAGCTCACTTAGAGTTTACTCGAAGGCATCTAAAGGACACTAAGGCTGTGGAAAACAAAAGTCTCTGGTCTGATGAGACCAACATTGAACTGCTTGGTCACAATTCTAACTGTAACCGCTCATCACCTACTGTACACAATGCCATTCCAATGCTGGTGGCAGCGTCATGCTAGGAGTTGTGTTTCAGCAGCAGTCACCAGTCAGCACTGTGAAAGCTGAACAGGTCAAAGAACAGAGGCGTCCTCACTGAAAACCTGCACAGAGAGCTCTGGACTTCAGTCGGGGCAAAAGGTTTACCTTCCAACCTGACAAAGACCCCAAAGCACAAGGCACAGACAGCCCAGGGGTGGCTTATGGATAACTCTGTGAATGTTCTCGAGTGGCACACCCAGAGCCCAGGCTTGACCATCTTTGGAGAGACCTGAAAATGGCTGTCCACTGGTGGTCTCCATCCAACATGACAGAGGTTGAGAGGATCTGCAGGGAGGAATTGCAGAACATCCCCCAATTCAGGTGTGCCAAGCTGACACATCAGACTCCAGGCTGTGCCAAAGGGGCTTCAAGTAAGTCCTGAGTAAAGGGTCTGATTACTGGTGTCAGTGCGACATTGCAATTTTTAAATTTTTATTTCATTTTCTCAAATCCTGTTTTTGCTTTGTCACTCTGGGGGGGTTGAGTGTTGCTTTATGAGGGGAATAATTAACTGAAATGATTTTATCACAAGGTGGCACCATCACAAAATGTGAAAAGAGTGAAGGGGTCTGAAGAATTATTGAAGGCGCAGTATGTGGACATATCCAGATTTAATCATGATTTAAACAGTAAAGATGATCAAACATAACAAACATCCTTTACATTCTCTAGTCCATTGTATTATTTAAATAAACATAAAGGCAAATTTCACATGTGAGAAAAGTAAGTGCACCCCTTCATTGATCACCACCTCAAATCACTCAAATTAGGATCAGGTGCAGATGATAAGAACATCACGAGAGGTGATCTCGTCTTACCCTGTCCTCTGATTTAAACCTCAGACATTTTGTTTGGTTTGCTCTTTGTTGTTGAAGTTTGTGTTATCACCAAGCTGAGATCAAAGGAGCTCTCTGAGGCCTTCACAAAGAAGGTTATATAGATGACGATGAGTCTGGGAAGGAACTTAAAGAGATCTACACAAAAGATACTCAAAGGAGTCTCTCAGAAGCAATAGTTTTAACACCGGACCTCCAGATAACACTTGCCACTGTTCATGTCACTGTGCCCGAGTCTACCATTAGAAAGAGACGACACACATGAGATCAACATGGACAAAGTGCCAGGAGGAAACCAGAAAGAACATCAGGGCAACACTCAACCCTTAGGCACAAGCCAGGACCTTAGCCTCAGTGTGCTCTGCACAAATAAATAATAAATTATTATTAGCAACATTATAAGGGAATAGCTGAAATAGAAAGGAGACACTGGGAAACATAAAGAGAAAATGACAGGAACTGCAAAGAAATTAGACAAAGAAAAAGGATAAAGAACAATCGAGGCAGTCCATTGTCGTAGTCGGCAGGATTTTTTGATGTGTGTTTTTAGTTTACTTGACACTTCATGTCCAATGGATTGCCTTGGTGATTCACTGAGATATTTAAAGATAAATGATTTCTTTAATCCATTAAGTCAAAGCACAAACTTACATTGTAAAAACTCCTTTCTGCTCCGAGGTTCAGGAGGCTGTAAGGTGAAATTTTGAGCTTCGCAACCTGAAAATAAAAAGAAAAGAGAAAATTGGAAACTGTGAAGATGGCAAGATGTTCACTAGCAACTTATAGCATGTAGGCAAGGGTTAAATAACTAAATGTGCCATTCTTGCCCATCAAAGTGAAGACATGTTTTCTAAAAGGTCAGGAAATTTATTAAAAGTCAAACACTAAAGTCTCTCCTTCTTAGAAGTACTCAGACCCTTTGCTGTGGCACTTCAGATCACACTGAGGTTCATCCTCTTTGCTTTAATTATCCTTCTGATGTCTCTAGAACTTGATTAGTGCCCACCTGTGCCAACATGATTGGATATCATTTAGAAAGTCCCACGTGTACCTGTCTATAGAAGGTCCCACAGTTTACACTGTATTTCAGGACAAAATCAAAGCCATGATGTCCAAGGAACTCCCTATAGACCTCCACAATAAAATGGCGTTAAGGCACAGATCAGGGGAATGGGATCACACCATTTCTAAAGCTTTGAGTGTCCCCAGAAGCACATTGTTCTCGAGAATTTTCAAAGTAATTGACCGGGCAAGAGGGGGTCTTGGTCAGGGAATTGACTAACAGCCCAATGGTAAGTCTAACAAATATCCCAAAGTCCTCTGCTGAGAGAGGAAGATCTGTAGGAAGGACAACCATCTCAGCAGCATTCCATCAATCAGTATAAACCTCTACAATTAAATAACCTCCTGCATAGTTGTGAAACAAGACAAACTTTAGGAATCAGTTAAAAAAATATAATTTGTATTAGGAACAATTTGTATTGATAGGTTTCCTATCCGAGTGCCTCTTGACATATAATATTATTGCTTTTATCAGGGGCGAGGACATAGAGGTTTCTTGGGGAACTAAACCAGGAGAAAGCAACATAAAGCAGACCGTGCGAGAACCCTGGTGAGCAAAGATCAACCATGGCCAACTTGAAGGTCTGTCCCTGGACCTCGTTAATTGGCATTGCAAAGCAAAGCTTCACCAGGAACTGTAATCTCTGGATTTGAAGGGGTAAGTCTGACACGATTAGAAGAATGCAAGGGATTAAAAGCCTCTAGCCAGTGCCACATCCTGTGATGATTATCACCTCTATGATGTTTTTCTGAAGCTGACAGACCTGGAGACGGGTACCATTGCAAAGTTTGGGTGGGCTCAGGTTTCTCAAAAGGTTCTCCTACTTTCAATGGTAAGCTGTGGGGCGGCATGCCAGGAGGATTAATGGAATTGACAAATTCTGTAGGAATTCCTGAATCGTTGTGTTCTAAAATGGTATTTATTGAAGTGTAGACAGCGTGTCAAATAATTTGAGCACCAATTGATTCATTTTATGCCTTCTCCTCGCCTCTCTCTTCGCTTTGCACTTATAAATTGCTGCTGCAAGTGCTGTGATGAGAGAAGTCGCAAAATCAACCGAAATGTTCAAGCAAATTATAGAAAAAAATAATGAAGTAGTTCTCTCATGAAAAGCGGACAGAAAGACAGATAGACAGACATTGGATTTATATATATATAAATGTCTGTGCCTCTGTGCCTCTCTCTCTTGGCCGCCTCCCATCCTCTCTCCAGCTCTGTCCTCTTCCACCCGACATCCACTACTGACTGGAGGGAGGCGGCCCCTTATATGGGAACCCGGATGGGCTCCAGCTGCTTCCTGGCAATCTCCTGCGGACACACCCCCGTGTGGCGGAAGTGCCGGCTGCGCACTCGGAAGCCCTTCGGGTGTCCCCTGTCTTCTTTCCCCCAGCACTTCCTGGTGTGGTGGAAGTGCTGGGCTCCAGACTTCTACAGGCACCGGGGCGCCGCCTGGCAGTGGCCACTGGTCCCTACAGGGCTGGGCTTCCAAGCCCTTTACCCGAGGCCCCCAACATAACCAGGGCGGACGCCCCCTCGCGGTCTGGAGGAGGCACAAGCCCTCCTTCGGTCCTCCTGGGCATTCCGGCCGGGTACCACACGGGATATTCCGGCATTGGGGCGCCGCCTGGCGGTGGCCACGGGTCCCTACAGGGCTGGGCTTCCAAGCCCTTTACCCGAGGCCCCCAACTTAACCAGGGCGGACGCCCCCTCGCGGTCTGGAGGAGGCACAAGCCCTCCTCTGGTCCTCCTGGGCATATATAATATATATATATCAGCAGCCCCTCTTAATATTGGCCATTTCTGATGAGGTTCCTCGCACCATCACCCTCTGCTTCCTGTGTCTGAGCCAATTCTGCACCCATCTAAAAACATCACCCTGAACTGCCACTTCTTTTAGTTTGATGCACAGCCTCTCATGTGGCACCTTAACGTTAAAGTTAATGGTCTATAGTTGCATGGATCTGCCCGGTCACCCTTTTTATAAAATGGGATGATATTTGACAATTTCCAGTTCTTCAGAATCTCTCCAGTGCACAGTGACGACCTAAAAATATGTGTCAAGGATTTATATCTGTATCACTAGCCTCCTTAAGAACTCAAAGGTAAATATCATCTGGTCCTGGTGATTTGTCTGATTTCATCCTATTTAATCTCAGCAGCTCTTCTCTCTCTTCTTCTTCTTCTTTCGGCTGCTCCCATTAGCGGTTGCCAGAGTGGATCATCTTTTCCATATCTTCCTTTCCTCTGCATCTTGCTCTCTACAGTTTTTAAATCCCTCAGTGCCTCCTTAGTATTCCCTTTTGCTGCTAGGAGGTCATCCACTTCTCAAGAAAAATGCGAGCTTAGAGCATCTGCAGTTTCACTCTGAGTATTTTTGAGTTCCCCTTTACTATTCCTGATTCACTTCACCTCCTCCTTGGCTGTCCTTTTACTCGCCTTATCTTTTATATTCCTCTCTAGCTGTCTTTCAGCCTCCCTAATATCCTCCTTAACACTAGAGTACACTATTAAATCCATCCCACCTTAAATCCCTTCACACCACTCTGCCAGAGTCTTTTGTGTTGTAAATGTGTTGATAAGCAGTAAGCAGACTGCTCTCACATCCCCCCACCCCGCACAGTTTTCTCAGCTCAAGTCTGTTTACCTGCGTGTCAGTTGCTTAGAGTTGTATAGAGTGAGAAGTCAAGTAAAATGACACCTTTTATAAATACTATATCGTATCTGTATC
Source organism: Polypterus bichir lapradei (assembly GCA_026402145.1). Taxonomy (NCBI): domain Eukaryota; kingdom Metazoa; phylum Chordata; class Cladistia; order Polypteriformes; family Polypteridae; genus Polypterus; species Polypterus bichir. The sequence goes on from JANRMT010062807.1 coordinate 13,985,129, forward strand.
ATGTGTGTTCCGTGTCTACAACAATCTATGTAAACACATTGTTAAAACAGAAACTTTTTCATGTTTTAGCAATAATTAACAAAATGTAGACATGAAGTGTATAATGTGTGAAGGCTGAAGTCCAAATATCAAATAAACACTTTCACAAAAGGTACAAATATAACAGAACAAGTGCGCTTCTATTCAAGAATTTAACTGCAGAAAAAGAACCCGCATTAAGGTGCGACATTCACACCCCTTTGATGCGATCGCTCTGGTGGCGCAACGGTATCAACTGTTGACTGGTAATCAAGACTTCATGGGTTTGACTCTGGATGAGTCCGTTTCTCAGAAGTGAGCTGCTCTTATTCTTACTATTTTAGAATAAAAACATACATTTGATTTCAGTCTGTAACAGCCAGTGTAAATGTATGATACTTGTAAAGGTTAGCTTTTTTTTAGTCAAAGTGAACTTTATTGTCATCTCAACCATATACAAGTATACAGATAGACAAACTTGCGAAGCTCAGGGTCCACAGAGTAACAACATAACATGCAAATAATAAATTAAAAATTGGATTAAAATTTAAATTTAAAATTAAAACACAAACAAGACAAGACATTGTGCAAAGACAATACAAAGAAGTAGCAGTTCTATTCAGTTTTATTCTCAGTTGTGTTCACGATCCCACACCGTCCAATCTGACACTGCTGTTTTCACATAAAGATGCGCTATAGCAGAGGTGAACTCAGATGATGATGACGGTTCTACATCAGAGAAAGGATTCACGTCGCACTTTTGCTGTCACTGTACTTTGTATATGTACATGGGTAGCTCTGCAGTCTACTTATGACTTTAGGCTGTAGGAAGTAAGTAAATAAATAAAGGTAAATCTCTTATATATATTTCTCTTTTGGTTCCTTCTGCTTCCTCTTCAAAACCGGTCCTGCCCACACGCAGCCGACACAGCATTTCTAGATTCCTATTCCTGCTCTTCCAAACCCTTCCCCATGCTGCCTGAGGCCTCCCATACACCCCTACGCTGCTTTTCTCGATTCCTATTTTTTCCTTCGGATTACCGTGTTCCCCGCTCCTCTCTTAATGACTCCATTGGTGTCACATCACCGCCCGATTTTTAGCCTGACCGCGTGACTTTTCACTTCAGCCATGTGTGCACCTGGGAGTCTTTTCTGTAGCCTGTGACAGGAAGGTACTATCTCGACCTTTGGCATTGGTTTCGCTCCTTGTTATTGGTTTTGCTCCTTCCTGTTTTTGTTATACTGCAACAGTTATTTCCTAAGCCTTTGTTATAAAATGAACGACAGTATGATCTGTGTCGACGGGTTTTGTACAATGTCATCTTATGGTTTACCCACTTTTATTCCCTTATGGAGACATTGGCTGGCACAAAGATTTACAACATGTTCCTGATAAAAGAATCGCCAAGCGAATAAAGCTTACTCAATACCAATTTTACACATACAGATTAGCGATGAGGAATACATTTAGTATTTTGCACTCCAGCGACAAACTATTCCAACAGTACGTCATAGATGCGTATGTTAAAACAGAGGCCGCACGTCTCAACTATCTCAGATTAGATCAACAAGATCTGCGTGTGGAACAATACAAAGGACTATCAGACGCACTGCAAGCACACTCTGAAAATAACAACATACGTGTAGGCAAAATGATCAAATTACCATCCACATTTCCAGGAAGTCCAAGATACATGCAAAAAAACTAACAGCAGAACTACCTTCTCAATGTTTACCACAACAACAAGAACCAGTTGCTCAACTTTACAGTGATATTAATTTCTCGACTGTGACTCCCCAAGAACTTGCTGCAAGAGCAATACTGAGCGTCACAAATGACGATTCTCTACATATTAACAACAAACTTCTTGATCTTATACAGGGTGAAAAATTGACCTTCAAGAGTGTAGATACAGTAGTCAGTGACAATCTAAATGATCAACTAACGTACCCACAGGAGTTTTTACACACCCTCACACCAACTGGTATGCCTCCCCATATCCTTCATCTAAAGATGGGAGCCGTAGTTATGCTCATCCAAAATATTATGCAATCAAAAGGTCGTTGCAATGGAAAAAGACTCATCATTACCTGAATACATACAAATATTATTGAGTGCAAACTGATCGTTATCCAAAATTCTGAAACAATCTTAATTCGTACAATCTCTCTCCTTCCTTCCGATACCAATCTCCCTTTTACATTTAAATGCACACAATTCCCACTCAGACTCGCCTTCCCCATAACTACCAACAACTCCCAAGGACAAACGTTTGCAAAGATTTGCGTTAATCTACAACAACCAGTCTTCAGCCATGGTCAGTTGTACATAGTTTTTTCTAGGGTTACATCTTTTGACTCATTATCTGTCGTCTCCACCAAAACACCTATTCACAACTGTGCCTTTCAAGAACTATTTATTAATTCTTGATTTCTGAATTCCTTTCTCACCGTTTTCCGTTCCTATTCTTACACCGCCGTATGCCATGTCAGCTAGTAAGTAAATAACATTCGATCTGGCTGTTATATACAAAGTACAGCGACGGCAGCTTCAGCTATAGACTCTTGAGTAAGCAAGCGACTCTCCACGCTAGTGTTTAGATCTGGACGGTGCAGCGCATTGTTCTGTTATATTTGTACCTTTTGTGAAAGAGTTTATTTGATATTTGGCCATCAGCTTTCACACATTATACACTTCATGTCTACATTTTGTCAATTATTACTAAAACATGGAAAACGTTTCTGTTTTAATGATGTGTTTAAATAGATTGTTGTAGACACGGAACACACATGATACAGATACGATCTAGTACAGGGGTTCTCAAACTCGGTCCTGGCGGACCACTGTGTCTGCAGGTTTTTGTTCCAACCAGCCTCTGTTTTTAATTGGACTCCTGGGCTAATTAAGTGAATGAACTGTTGTTTCCCAGATTCCCTGTTTTGAGAATAATATACAAATTAGAAAACTAAGTTTGGTAAAAAAAAAAAAAGTATTAAAATGTACTACGCAGTTATATGTCTTTTTTTCTTTTTAACAGTATTTTCATCTTGATTGTCATTCTACTTTTCTAGGTGTTCTAATTGTTTAATTAATCATTATTCACTACATTGTGGGGCTGACACTAAAGTAGTCGCAGCCTTTCACGATTGAGTGTTGTTTGGTTGGGTTTATGCTCTGCTTGTTTTTAATTGTCATTATTAAGATTCAATGAAGGGAGCAAACTGCACAGAGAAAGGTGAAATATAATAAAAAGAGAGTTAAGCATTTAAATCCATAGCAAAAACAGAAATATTTCTAAGTTTCTTATAAATGTAAAAATCATGCTGTGCTTTCAAGAATGTAGAATAAAAGATAAATAATACCAGCTAATTAAATGAGATCAGTGCTATCAGGTGTTGTCACTGATTAGGAATCTGTTTGGAACAAAAATCTGCAGCCACAGGGGTCCCCCAGGACCGAGTTTGAGAACCCCTGATCTAGTATTTATAAAAGGTGTCATTTTGCTTGACTTCTCACTCTATACAACTCTAAGCAACTGACACGCAGATAAGCAGACTTGAGCTGAGAAAACTGTGTGGCTGTGGGGGGATGTTATAGCAGGATGCTTGGTGCTTATCGACGCATTTACAGGACAAAAGATGCTGATGGAGAGGTGCGAAGGAGTTTAAGGTGGGATGGATTTACGAGTTTTTCATAGGCTTTCGTAATTCTAGTGTTAACAGATGCTTTTGTATTCACAATGGAGTTATTTGTCTTCTATGCCTTATTCATTTGTTTTTTCCTTTTTCAGTTCTTTTTCAACTCTTTATTAAAAAACTGTGGAATTTTTATTTTTTCAATTTCCTGCTAAATTGATATGTACCTGTCCTATGTTATATTTTAAAATGTTTTTTAAACCTGGACCACTGCTCCTCGACTGTCTCCACACTTAAAAGCTTATCCCAGTCCATCCACCTTAGACTTTGTTGCATCATAACTAGAACCCCTTTTATTCACCATATCACTCCTGTCTTGCAGCAGCTTCACTGGCTTCCAGTTCAGTTCCAAATTCAATTCAAAATTCTCCTGCTAACTTTTAAGGCTCTCCACACTCTCGCCCCGCCATATCTGTCTGACCTCCTCCATGTTGCCATTCCCTCCTGCACCCTTAGATCCTCGTCCTCCAATCACTTGGCTGTCTCCTTCGTTCATCTTACCACCATGGGGAGCACAACATTCAGTTGCTCTGCTCCCCAGCTCTGGAACTCACTACCATCTGAGCGTAGAAATATTGAATCATTCTCACTTTTCAAATCTAAACTTAAAACTCATTTGTTTCAGAATGCTTTTTCTCTTTGATTACAATTGCTCTGTCTGATTTTCATTTTTCTATTTTAGTTTTGTTTATAATGTGTGTTTTATCTATTGTTCGGTGTCCTTGAGTGTTTAGAAAGGTGTCTACAAATAAATAAAATATTTATTATTATTATTATTATTATTATTATTATTATTATTATTATTATT
>JANRMT010062807.1:13997797-14020992 GCA_026402145.1 Polypterus bichir lapradei
ATAGATAGATAGATAGATAGATAGATAGATAATGAAAGGCAGACAGAGTCAGTTGAAGTCAGAAGTTTCCATCCACTTGCACTGAATTCTTTAAAACTCCCTTTCTAACCCTAACCCTAACCATAACAAATTTGTTTATGACGTCTGCTCATTTTTTCCTCCAATGTTCAGACTTTTGAGTATTTTCACTTTTTATTTATCAGATCACAATTCCAGTGTCTCACAAGTTTACAAACACTTTGTTTAAATTGTTTAATTTGAGCCAAATGTTTTGGTCGCCTTTCACAAGTTTCTTACAATACGTTGCAGGCACTTTGCCCCCTTTTCCAAATAGGACTGGTTTGCAGGCCTCGTTGCTCGCACGCTTTTTCAGTTCAATTGGATTGAGGTCAGGGTTTTGTGATGGCCACTCTAACACCTTCACCTTTCTGTGTTTATGCCATTTTGCTACCACTTTGGAGGTCTGCTTGGGGTCCTTGTCCATTTGGAAGACCTTCACCTTCCTTGCTGTGCTCTTGAGATGTTGCTGTAGTTCTCTCCATTATAGTCCTTCCTCATGATGCCATCTAGTTTGTGAAGTGTGCCAGTCCCTCCTGCAGCTCTCACAACATGACACTCCCACCCCCATGTCTGACAGTTGTGATGGTCTTCTTTGGCTTGCCAGACTCATCCTTTGTCCTCCAAACATCATGATGGTCATTCTGGCGAAACAGTTGGACCTTGGATTCACTGAACCAGAGGACATTTCTCCAGAAGGTCAGATCTTTGTCCCAATGTTCCACTGCTGACTTTTTTATAGTGGATTCTTCCTTGTTGAGCAGCCTTTCAGATGATGTCGATGTTAGACTTGTTTTATTGTGGATATCGAGGCTCATCTACCTGTGTCCTCCAGCATCTTCACAAGGCCCTCTGCTGTTGTTCTGGGATTGATTTACACTTGTCATGCACTTTATCATTTCATTCCCTCAGCTGCTTCTGTCTTTTCACTCTTCCACCCACTGTATCCTTCCACTGACACCTCCACTACACCGTCTCCCACCCATTTCTCTTCCATTGTCTCCTCAGCTCTCCCTCCTGTTGTCCACTTCTCCTCTCTTGAGACCAACACTCCACCGACACCCTATGTCTGATTCTGTCCTCCTCTCTTGACAATATTGTCCTTTCTCTTTCTCTTCCAGTCCTGCATGTAAAAGACCCTCCTGTCCTTGCCTTTCCAAAGCACTCAGCAATCAATGGACTGAGCTCAGGAAGTCCAAAGCTCAGACAGACCTGCCTAAGCATCAGTCCCTTCTTTCATCCTTTTCTTCTTCCACCATCAATGCTAAAAGATAAAATTCTACCAGACTAGAATTGACAGCACCACAGACACACTCTCTCTGTCCACCACATTCATCTCCATCCTTAACCCTCCTCTCCCTTGTCTGCTGATGACTTTGCCACCTTTTTCCAGGATAGGGTGGCTGCCATCATCAATCAGTTCTCACCCTTGCTGCCACCCATTATGCCTCCTTCCAAGCAACGCCCAACATTCTCCACATTCTCTCTACTCTCTGCCATTGATGTTCCTGATGTCCATTCCAATCACCTCACTACCAGTCCACGTGACTGTATCGCATCATATCTCCTTCAGGCCATCTCCCCATCACTCATTCATCTAGTTACACACATCATGGACACCTCACTCAGCTTAGGCACATTTCCTAACATCTTCAAACACACTCTGATAACTCCAGTTCTCAAAAGAACATCACTTGATCATCCATCCCAAGTTAACAATTACTGGCTTTGTTCCTTTCTTCCTGCTTTCTTTCCAAAACTTGAAGCTGCTGTTTCTAACCAGAATGGATTACTTGATACCAACCAGTCCAGCTTCAATTGAGATGGCTCTCCTGATGGTGGTTGACCAGCTATGCCGTGTTAGAGCTACCAACATGCCATCAGTCCTGATTCTGCTAAATCTCCCTTCTGCCTTTGATACGGCCAACCATGATATCCTTCTTGCTACCTTCTCTGACCTTGGCATCACTGGGACTGCTCTCAGATGGGTTTGAGTGACACATCTTGGGCAGAGCCTACAGCATGTGTTGGCAAGGGGAGTTGTCAGTGGCACACTGGTGTACCCCAAGGACCAGTGCTGGCTCCTCTACTCTTCTCTCTGTAACCACCTCACTGGACTCCATTATCCAATTCCATGGGTTCTCTTATCAGTGCTATGCTGATGATACACAGCTGTACCCGTTGTTCCATCCGGTGGACAATATGGTATCAGCTGGCGTCTCCGCATGTCTTACTGATATCTCAACCTGGATGAAGGTCCACCATCTACAGCTCAACATGGCAACCTAACCAGCCAATGTGTTCAGCTCCACATCTCTGTACAGCTTGGCTTACTGTCACTAACACCTGCCAAGTCAGTACGCCACCTTGGGCTGGTAATTGAGGAGCAGCTCTCTTCTTCTGACCACATTTCTACCATTTCTCATTCACGCAGATTCACGCTGTACAAGGTCTGCAAGATTAGACTGTGGTATTGTGGGTCCACAGCTCGTTGAGCAAAGGCCATTTCTTTTAAATAAATAATCACCGCACCCGAAGCGGCTTCATGAGGGGGGGCGTTGTTGTAGCGAGCCGCGGGACGCTCGGGGTTGTGGGCGTTTCTCACCGAGTGCACAGGTAAGGAACTGCCCACATCCGTGATTGCTCCCGTGGCTAATGCTACAGCTGTGATGGCCCCTCGTCATTTAAAAGAAGCGCGAGTCGGTTTTGAGGGAGGAAAAGAAAGAAAGGGAAGGAAACGGAGGTTGGAAGCAGGAAGGAGAGAAGAGAGAGCGTGAGCAAATCGGTGCAGCAGGAAGGAGGCGAGCAAACGCTCGCAGGCAGCTGAAGGCCGCTTGGGAGTTTGGCCAACACCTGGGAGAAGTGGTTGTGGTCACGCCCGCAGAAGTTTGTTTTTGCAGGGCGGGAGTGACCGGGAAGGTGCGGGACTCTCCGTAGACGGTAGCGGGAGTCGGGACTTGGGACCTAGTGTTCCCTGTGTGAGAGCCGGGGGAGCCGACCGGAGCCAAGGATCGGGAAGGCGACTGGCAGTGGTAGTAGCAGCAGGAGTAGGCAGAAGGTCAGCTGCATTGAGAGCGTCTCGCCTGTTGCAGGGCCCATATGGGAGAAGCAGGTGAGACGCTAACGCTAACAGAAGAAGCACCGGGCTTGTTGTTGTGGTTTTAAAGACTGCTTCCCGTAGGAACATTTTAACCTCTGGTTTTAAGGATTGTTTTTTTCTATTTGTGTGTTTTAACCTCCACATTTATTTATTGAAGAGCAGAAGCACTGCACTTTACTTTTTGGAACACAGTTTGTTTTGTTGGATTTTAAATAAAAGCTCTGTTTCACTTTCAACCTTCCCCTTGCTTAATTGTTGCCTCCGCTGACTAGCTCACTCGGTAGCATTATCGACGGTGTTGGGGTTCAAGGGTTCCCAAACAGCAATGGGAGCGTGGAGCCAGAACCCGCATCGTCACATAGACCTTATCTGAGAGAGTATGCAGCACATCCTCTGATCCAGGCTTTGGTCTTGTCTCGATTGGACTACAGCAACTCACTTCTGCCAGGAGTACCCAAATGTGCTATGAAGCCGCTGCAGATGATCCAGAATGCAACAGCCCGTCTTGTATTTAACCAGCCGAGATGGGCACATGTCACTTCAGGTTGCCACATTGGCTTCCTGTAGCAGCACACATTAAGTTCAAATCCCTGATGTCTGCCTACAGAGTAGTCAGTGGGTCAGCACCTGAGAATTACGGAGACACTGGTGAGGTGTGATACGCCCACTCAGGTCTGCCAGGGAAGAGTGTCTGGTCATGCCACCTCTACGTGGCATTGTGTCTCAATCAGAGTGTCTGGTCATGCCACCTCTACGTGGCATTGTGTCTCAATCTAGTAGGTGGAATGAGCTGCCCACCTGCATCCAAACTGCTGGCTCCCTCATTGTATTTAGGAAGCAATTGAAGAGCCATTTGTTCTGTGAGTATCTGTCGAATTGACGGAGAAAAAAATAAGCCACCGTCTTGATCCACTGGACTCATTCCCTTCATCATTTTAAACACTCCAGTCAGGTCTCCTCTTCATCTCTGTAAAGGCTCAGCTCTTTTAATCTTTCCTCATAACTCATCCTCAGCCACACTCATGACCAGCAAAGGGAATGTTAGGACATGGATGAACGGCGGAAAGCACAGCACACCAGCACTTATGTAAAATCATGACAGGAGACGCCTGGAGCTGAACGTGCCTTTTATTCAATGAAGCATAAATTCTGCATTGGTCGGCCATTTGCGAGTGCTAAGAAATTGAGGCCACGCCCTCATCAACCTTCCTGGCCTCGCGCCCCTTGTGCTCTACCTGACCAATGGAGTGGCGGCTGACACCAAGCCCCACCCACTGTGGTGTGTTCCTTCAAGACAGAGCTTCCACTTCTTGTTTGCATTTGGTGCTTGGGCTCCTCCAGCTCGTAGAGACTCGTGATCCGTGCCCACCCGCCTAAGGTGTGAGGCCATCGAAGACAGTAATGTCTGACACGTTTCCTTTGATGCTTTCTCCACTGGTAATTCTGCAGTTCTTTCGAAGCCGATGCCCTCTCGCTCTTCTCACCATAAAGAATCATTAAATTGTCTAATTGAGGGGTCAGTTCTGTTATGGCTTTATCAGGGTGTCCTGGGCTCGGTTCTTTTCTTTTCTTTTTCAGTGTTGATGTTTGTCATGTTGAGTTTATTGTATTCTTATATTGTGACTTGGTCCATTTCTTCTTATCTATAGGGTGGTCCAGATCTAATTATGCAATTTTCCTTACGCTCTAACTTATTAAGTTTATTACACAGAGAATTCACTAAAAAATCTTTTTTGTTGCAGATAGATGGCAGCAATCGCCCTGCATTCCAAAATGGCGGAGAGACAGTTGACAGTTGAATAGCGGGCGCAATGTGTTTGCCTTTTCATAATTGCATAATTGGATCTGGACCACCCTGGATTGAGCAAGCCACTGCTGCTGAGGGACCCTCGATACAAAAACCCTGAGGCGTTAGCAGAATTACAGTTCTGGTTGTAAGGCTCACCTTTCTTGAATTCCATTCGTTTCCTAAGTTCTTCTTTTTGATGTTGTTTTTCTGGCATTGAACTCCCTGCACTCCATGTCTACGGCTTTCATTATTGGATTATCGATTTTGATTTTGTTTGCTTTTAGGGTTGCTTCTTTGAGTCTTCCTTTTAGCATATTTGATATACCTTGGAACGGCACGGTGGCGCAGTGGTAGCGCTGCTGCCTCACAGTAAGGAGACCCATCTGGGTTTGCTTCCCAGGTCCTCCCTGTCTGCGTGGGTTTCCTCCCACAGTCCAAAAACATGCAGGTTAGGTGCTTTGGCGATCCTACATTGTGCTTGGTGTATGGGTGTGTGTGCCCTGTGATGGGCTGGCGCCCTACCTGGGGTTTATTTTTCCGCTTTGCACCCTGTGCTGGCTGGGATTGGCTCCAGCAGACCCCCGTGAACCTGTAGTTAAGATATAGCGGGTTGGATAATGGATGGGCGGATGGATATATATATACATATACATTATAATAAAAAAAATCGTGGGATGAGATGAGACTCTTTATTTCAATTTCAATTTAGCCTGTGACGAGACGAGACTTTATCAGAGAGACACTTTCATGTCCTGAAAGACGAGTCTTTGTGCCAAGAGATTTAAGCAGGCCCAGGTCCAGAAATAAAAGACAAAGAGTAGAAGACAAAGTAGAACGTCGTAAAAAGGTTCCAAAACGTTCGCACGATACACATGCAGAGCAGGTTAGAGATAATGGAAGTACAAACTCTCAAAAAACTGACAGTAAAGATCGCATTGGCACAAATAAACAGAAATTATTACTCTGTGAAATAACAGAACAGCGAAAAGAGATTGAATATATTGTTAGCGCTGGCTCTGCTTAAATAAGGTAACATCAGACTTCATTAAAATGACTAACTGACAAACCTTTTTGATTATCTTTCTATTATATAAAAAAATCTTGGGACGAGACGAGACCTGTTCAGCGAGACGAGACGCGACTTTCTCAAAGAGACACTTTCATGTCCCGTGAGAAGAGACTTTGTGCCAAGAGATTTAACCAGGCCCGGGTCCGGAAATAAAAGACAAAGAGTAGAAGACAAAGTAGAACGTCGTAAAAAGGTTCAAAAACGTAGGTGCAATACACATGGCAGAGCAGGTTAGAGATAATGGAAGTAGGAAAATTCCAGTCTCCAAATAATGAGAGTAAAGATCGCATTGGCACAAACACATGGAAATTATTACTCGGTGAAATAACGGAGCAGCGAAAAGAGGTTGAATATATTGTTCGGATTTAAACTTTAAGTTGCAGACTTGTAGATCGTCTAATTCATGTTGCCATCAGGGAAAAGTGGTGTTTCTTCACATTTAATTAAGAATTAATTAAGTATATATACACTGCAGAGGATTAAACTCACTGATGGCCAGAAAGCCAGACAGACCCGGTGAGCTCCAGAGGAGAGAGGAATAAGTAAAGGGAAAACAAGGACATGCTGGTCAGGTAGACTGGCAACCCTAAACTGGCCCTAGTGAGCAAGTGTGTGCGTGTGTGTTCACCCTGTGATGAACTGGCACCCTACCCTGGGTATGTTCCTGCCTTGCATTCTGTGCTTGCTGTGACTGCTCTGGATTAAACAGGCCTAGAAAATGGTACAGTATGCATGGTTACGTCATGGCATGGACCTCCCCAGTCAACCGGCTCATTAGATGATCTTTAAGAAAGAGGATTCCCAGAAGCTTACCAAGAGTGAATCAGCAGATTTCCAGAATAACCAGCTCTTCTCCCTGGCACAGTTGCTGGAGGGTACATGGGCGTATGACAGCCCCATCGACAGGTGCTTTGTAGATCTGTCTCTTGGCACGCGGTGTGGTGATGGAGGACTAGGGGGCCAGAGGGTCACTCCGGAATGCTGGTCGTTGCCTATATGAACACAACGAGAGCTGTGTCTGAATCTTTGGTGTCACTGTGGGTGACGGACTCCGTCAAGGCTTTGTCTCATCATCACTCCTGTTTGTGAATTTCATAGACAGGATATCAAGAAGATGTGAAGGTGACCAGTCTAGGGTAGAAGATGATGTTGAAGATGTTGTCCTGTTTGTCTTATCTGATTGGGAGTGCAAAGTAGCTGGGGTGAGGATCAGCATCTCCAAGTCTAAAGTCATGGTTGTCTCTCAGAAAAGAGAAGAATGCTCATGTGAGGGGGGAACAACTACACTTTATTGGCGGACATCAAGTATCTTGGGATTTTGTTCATGAGTGATGGATAAAGAGAATACGAGATTGGCTACTGATTTGGAATGAAGACAGCTAAAGACAAAACTCTTGGTTTACCGACTGATTTACATTCCTGTCCAGGCCTACAGTCGTGTGTTGTGGGCAATGACCAAAAAAATGAGATCTCAAGAACAAATTCCATGAGGTTTCTTTGCAGGGTGGCTGGGCTGGCACTCCATGATAGGCTGAGAGCCTTAGAGTGAGTCTCTGCTCCTCCAGATTTAGAGGAGCCGGCTGAGGTGGTTTGTCTACCTTGTAAAGATGCCATCTGAGTGACTCCTCATACAGCTGCTCTGGGCACATCCTATTAGGCAGGGACCCTGTGATAGATCCTAGAGGGACAGAGGGATTATACTGTATCTCTTGACTGGCTTGGGAATGCCTGGCAGTTCCAAGCTGGAATCCATAGCTGGGGATAGAGAAGTCTGAGCTGAGCTGTTTGCATGCTGCCAACATGACCTTCACCAGGAAGCAAGAGGAGGTTAAGAAACTTTGCGATGGTCTTTGAGATGGGGGTGTTTAGTGGTTCCCATCTTCCGTTTCTGGGATTTACAGGCTTTGCTCCTCTATGGAGTTTGCAGGCCACTAAAGCCTGTTTTTGAGTTCCAGCGCCAGGCCCTACTTTGAAGTATTCAGTCTACTTTGTGTTTTTCCGTACTGTGTGGGGGTACAGGCCTGATTTATTTTTTAATCGCACCTTTACCCTCCTCAACTTGGAGGATATCTCTGGTTTTTATTATTAACTGTTTTTCAGCGACCTCAAGAGCAGGCTCACCATGGTGGACAAGTCAAAGCCTGGATCTTTCAACATGGTATTCTACCTCAAATCCGATTCCCTCTGCTGATATATGAGGTGCCCTTGACAAGTTGCTGGCAAGAAACGTCAGTAGCTACCTTCAGAGGTGACTGCTCATATCTGCCCAATAAGGGTTCATAGATGATAACTTTCTTTTCATTCCATACAATCACTAAACTCCCACCTGGTCCGGGGGTTTTCTTTGTCTTCAGCATATCGAGGTCTTGAAACACATCTGATTCTTCTATTTTGAAATCTGTGAACTCAAAGTTTATTTAATTTCTTTCTTTAAAAATGCTTGGGTGAAATGTCTGTTTAGGATTTTTATCAAAACTCATTCCTCCTCCTCCTCCTCCTCAAGTCTCCCCTCTTCCAAAATCTGATAGATGAGATTGTGCAGCTCACGTGCCGCCTCTGCTCTGAAGCAGAATGACCTCCAAGAAGATAGGTCAGGAAGTCACATGTGTCAACAGAGTCACTTTTGCTCTTCTTCACTGTATTGTCAATGACAAAGAAGGACGCCATTGGTAGAGGACGTCCTTCTTGTCAGCCTTGGCTCAGTTTGGACTTAGAAAAGATCTGGCAAACACTTAAGAGTGTGATGGTCTATAACCCTGAAGTGGTGAGTGTCATGCCAGGGTGTGCTGTTGCTAGCTTCCAAGTTTCCCAGATACAAACCAAGTGCCAGTGGTGGTCTCAAAAGGGTCTTCAGACATTAGTGCATCCTCGATGTTTGACTCACAGACGCTTAACTGGTGTTTGGCCCTGGCTTGCTTTTTGACTTTCATTTCAGTTTCATCGTCTCATTGCGTTCAAATGGGCAGAACACCTCGGCTGTCTCACTTGCAGAATGAGTGCCCGTCAAAAACAGAAGGGCTCATTCCTGGCAGCTCACTGGAGTTCGGTGACAATCTGGTCGGCCTTCCGCAGCTGCCAGTCGTCTTTCCACTTCTGCCGCTCCGCCTCCCACCGCTGCCAGGCTTCCTGCCACTGCTGCCTCTCCTCATCCCAGTGGTGGCGCTCCTGCTGGCACTGCTGGGGATCAACCCCCTGCCAGCACCACAGATCCTCCCACTGCTCCCGGAGATCCACCAGCTGCTGCCAGATCTCATCGGTCATCGGACAGAATTTGTTCACTTCCTCCTCCTCCTCATTCAGCCCCCATGTCTGCTCCTGCACCTCCTGCACATCCTGCATTTGCTCCTTGACTCTGCGCAGGTGCTCCTTCTCTTCCAGCCATTGCTCTTCCTCCCTCAAGCGCTTGTCCTCCTCCCTTAGGTGCCGCTCTTTCTCCTTCAGCTCGTCTCTTGTTCTCAGCAGCTGCAGGCCCCATTCCACCAGCTCTTTTACCACGTCCATGTTGTTGTTGTCCATCTCCATCAACTTCGTTCCATCAAGAGGAAAAAGAACAAAGATGATTAGGGGTAGAAACCAGGAAGGGCACAGAAAACATAAATGAATCACTGATATGACAGCCAGATGGTGAAATAAACAACAGCATATCTGGTAGCCACCTGGGCTGGTTCAGCACCAGATATGCTGCTGCATTTTGAATCATCTGAAGCAGCTTGGTGACACATGCTGGTCTTCCAACCAGCAGAGAGATGCAGTAGTCCAGCCATGATAAGTCCAAAGCCTGGACCAGGAGTTGTCAGATACGGTCTGATGTAAGACCGAGCGACCGTAGGAACATGGCTCCTGAAGGCTCATCACAACAAGGACCATGTTACTACAGTCTCTCGGCCTTGCAGTATCCAAGTTGGCTGATAAAACCCTCTCTTTAAGAAGTCTAGAAGAACGTGAGTTCTCGTTCCTGACTTTTGCCTCAAAGTGCTGACCTCTGCCTGTTTGGACTCCCTGTATCCCCCAATTCTCTGCCTTCTGTTTTGGAAGTCATTTGACCCACAAGGATCCACAAACGTGGACAAGGGCTGGTGTGTGACTGCAGTTTAATTATCATCATGGTGTGACTTCCAGGACCAAAACGCTTCACAACGAAGCACAAATCACATCATAGGAACCATTCACCAATAAAAAAAAATAAAGTAAAAAATAATCAAAAACATAACAAGGGCCACAAGTAATTAATAAAAGCAGACTAACACCGCACAAATAGACCTGAATAAGCCCGAGGCAACAGGGAGCCAACGACACGAAGAAATCCTCGACGTCTCAGCCACACACCCGAGAATCGCGCGGCCTTTAAATGGGGGACGTGATGGCCTACAGCGCTGGCTCTGCTTAAAGAGGGTAACATCAGACTTCATTAAAATGATTCCACCACAAACCTTTTTGCTAATCTCTCTATTATATAGAAAAATCTTGGGACGAGATGAGACCTGTTCAGAGAGACGAAACGTGACTTTCTCAGAGAGACACTTTCACGTCCCGCGAGATGAGACGTAGTGCCAAGAGATTTAACCAGGCCTGGTGCCGGAAATAAAAGACAAAGAGTAGATGACAAAGTAGAACATCGTGAAAAAACGTAGGTGCAATACACATGGCAGAGCAAGTTAAAGATAATGGAAGTAAGAACATTCAAAAGTCTCACAAAAATGATAGTAAAGATCGCATTAATGCAAACACACGGAAAATAATACGGAGCAGCGAAAAGAGGTCAAATATATTGTTCAGATTTAAACTTGTAGATCACCTAATTCGTGTTGCCATCAGGGACAAGTAGTGTTTCTTCCCAATGAAGAGGCGTATCCGCGAGAAGTAAATGATTTGTGGTTTGGTCCACATACGCTGTCACGCTTGGGTATACACAGGAGATTCTAGAGACAGAAACGTCATTCAGACACTTTAAGCAAACAGAAGTCGCTTTCAGGAGTGAATCGAGTTCCGTGTGTAGTCAGGGGACAGTTCCATCTCTCATTTAAGAGAATAGAAAATCTTCCTCTCCATAGAGGTGCGCCTCGGGAGCGGGACCCCCAACAGGAGCAGAGGATGTCTGGGGGAGAAGAGAGACAAGGCAGTGAGGCCAAAGGACAGGTGCTGTACAGACTTTTAAACGTCTGAAGCGCCGCGCGAGATGCAGATCAAGCCAGCAGCTGATCGAGCAAAGAGAAGGTAAAAAACTGTATTTGTTTCCTATTGTGTCAGCGTTTAAGAGGGGTCTCCTTGGGGTGCCTTCAGCCCCCCTCTTCACAACGGTACGTAGCGCAGGCCTGGGGGGATGGCGAGCAAAGCCCCTTAGTTAGACTTGAATATTTTCCTTGGTTCTCTGTTGTTTTCACCTTATTATTTGTATTTTATTTTTATCTCTTGTTTTGGCAGTTTCGTATTTTGAATTTTTCCTAATCTTTGACCACATCTCTTCTCCTGCATACGATTAAAGTCAATTTGCTAGCCGCCAAGTGTACCGATGGACCCTTAATAAATGATCATTTTAAACCGTAGGATGGTGTTCAGATCAGCCAATGGTTGAGTCCCACTGTTAGTCCTACACAACTGCACCGTCTGGCTTGCATTTCTTATTCACGTTCCTTCCCAGAAAGGTTTCAATACAAAAAGCAAAGTCTGAAAACTCTCTGAAGGCCCAAAATCACAAAGCTGCCTGGTGTTTTGTGTATCCTGATGGTTACAATTTTTGAATTTTTCCACTTGTGCTGATCTCCGGGTGTTCTGGTTTCCTCCCACAGTCCAAAGACATGCCGGGTAGGTGCATTGGCGATCCTAAATTGTCCCTAGTGTGTGCTTGGTGTGTGTGTGTGTGTGTGTGTGTGTGCCCTGCGGTGGGCTGGGGCCCTGCCCGGGGTTTGTTTCCTGCCTTGCGCCCTGTGTTGGCTAGGATTGGCTCCAGCAGACCCCCGTGACCCTGTAGCTAGGATATAGCGGGATGGCTAATGGATGGATAGATGGATGATCTTGCACTCAATTTGGGGGCGTTGAGGTCACAGATTTGAATTCTAGATGAATGGGTGTTGCATTCCTTTGTTCACAATGGCTACTGTGTAACAGTTGTGAGAGCAGCACCCACACTGACGGACGGGGCTGGGGGGGGGGGGGTCGGGTCCTTGGAGGCTGTCACCTGTCAATTCATGTGACGGCTTTAAAGTTCATTACACTATCCGAACTGTGGATTCCAATCCTAAAAACTAACTTTGCTCTTGTCGACCTCAAACTGTTATTTTGTCTCTGAATCTTGCTTGTTTTACACTTTGATTTTTGCCTCATACTTGGGCGTTTTGCTCTGTAGCCTTTGATCTCTTGCTTAAGACCCTTCTGTTTGGCTCACGTTCATCTCCTGGTTTATCACATTCAAAGATTCTTGTTCATTTGCTGATTAAACTCAAGGCAGGTCTGGGCCTTCACCCTCCAAAGACTAATAAGAGAGGGGAACCATAAAACCCTGGCTAAAATGGCCAGGAACCACATTTATTTTTCATTTCATTTCTAGGAAGGATAACTTTTTTCTTAAACAAATTTACCCTGTAAAGTTATTTATGGTCAGGAAGCTTTTTGGTTAAGTAATTGTATGTGGTGCCCTGTGAAAGTCAGGAATTCTTTTTTTATCTTGGTATTGATGCCATTTTATTTATACTTGAACATCGCCGCCCTGGCACATGACATCACTGATTCCTTTCAGTAAGCTTTTTCTTAAAGACTATTTATCCAGACTTTACTATTAATCTTATTTTCTATTGCTTATTATTGCTCTGTTTTCATTTTTCTATACTTTGTCTTTATATGCAGAGTGTCTGAAATAATAAAGTCATTTTTTTAAGCGCCTGGAACATCCAGAGGTTTGCCATACTCTTTGTGCTGTGAGGTTTATTAAGGCTGAGGGTCAGAGCTCTACCCGATAGCAGGGAACAGGACGTCAAGTAAGACATCTACGGTTGGTAAATGATGTATAACCACTTTGTATATTTAGATATATTCAAGGGGCATGCCAGACCCATGCAGAGGTCGTGCCCCCACGTCAATTCTGCAATGTTAGGAAGGAAAACTGGAAGAAGAGTAGTAGTCAGAGCCATAAAATAGTTCAAAGCATAAGATCAAGGCCGAAATGAGAGACAAAATCAAATCTGAAACATCACATGCAAAACTAAACTAAGCAGCATGAATAACTGTCACAAAATCCAACTTCACCAAGGATTTTTGGAATGATTGGGAAATAAACTGACAGGTGACATTGTAAACATGAGGGCACAACCCTAATGACACCGGAGCTGCCCTGCTGATGGGATGGCAAAATATTGGAGTTCATAAATAACCAAGATGGTGGTAAAGACGATACCAGATCATTTATAACATCCATCCATTCATCCATTATCCAACCCGCTATATCCCAACTACAGGGTCACAGGGTTCTGCTGGAGCCAATCCCAGCCAAAACAGGGCAAAAGGCAGGAAACAAACCCCAGGCAGGGTGCCAGCCCACTGCAGGGCACACACACCCACACACCAAGCACACATTAGGGACAATTTAGGATCACCAATGCACCTAACCTGCAATAAAAGTAAATCTTACAACCACAAACTAACTGGAGCAAAAGGAGCCCAAAAATGTGTGTAGCCAACCTTGCAAATGAATGCAGAAAAGCAAGGAGGTTAGCTAATGGCTCAGCAAAGGAAGAACATCATTGGGCAGCGTACAGAGGGCGCAGTGCTGAAGGCTTTGGAGGTTTGTGGGTTCGAATCCCAAATCACTTCATGTGTCAAATGGAACCAATCGTAACCCAAATACATAAATGTAAAGTTAAATCAGGTCACACCTGTAAGCCACAGCAGATAAATAAAAGGTCTGATTAGAGGGAAAGTGTGAAGAAGGAATAAGCCATTGGGTACAAGATTCACAAAAGCTGTGACAATCGTGACAGTGGGTGACTGGAAAGGGAGAGATCAAAAAAGAAAAGAGAAAGAGTCAAAATGGTCAAGGGTTAAAAACACAGCTTAATTTTGGCAGCCACCTTGAAAGAACTAATCTTCTGTATTACCAAAAAAAAAAGAAAGTGCTGAAGAATGAGTGCCGGCCGATTCTCACTCTCTCTGCGGGACGTCTGTAAATGACCGGTGTGACTCCTGTGCTGTCTGCGTACACAACTCAAGCACCGACTGCTACTGGCTGAAGTCAACACACGGCACTCTTACACACGACTTCAGAGCAAGCCCCGCCCACCACAGAGGGTGTGGCCTTCACACATGGGTGTGTCTATTCATGCATTCTCATTGGCTTACAGACAGATGAATTGAGCCTGCTGTGCATTCTGGCAGGACAGGACTGACCCATTAGCCTGGAGTGGGGTGGGCAGATTTGAACAACTTTGACGTAGACAGGCCACTTGTACAGTGAGTGTCCAAAATGACTTCAAGTGGAGAATGAATTGTGTAAAATGTGCCTCTGTGTTCATGTCAGCGACAGTAGCTGGTGCCCCAAGGCTGAGGCAGTCCTGCATCACATGAGCTGGCACTGCATGCCCACTAACGCCACTGTCACGCCACTCACTACACACCTTTGTCATTCACTTCTCCCTGTGCTCCTTCCCTCCCAGTATGTCCTTTTGCTGTTCTCTCCCACTTGTTTCCCTTCACTGGTCTCCTCTGCTCCTTCTCCTCTCTTGACACCAGGGCGGATTTAGACTTGATAAGGCCCTAAGCTATTTGAGACATGGGGCCCTTTATAAGTCCAGATATGCTGTAGTATATTTAAGTATATATGACAATTGCTCACTCGGACAATCTGTTTTGGGGGGCCCCCAAGAAGGCGGGGGCCCTAAGCTATAGCTTGTGTAGCTTATACGTAAATCCTGCACTGCTTGACACCAATGCTGCCACCGACACCCTGTCCTCTGTCTGTCCTCTCTCCGCTAGGCCTGCACCCTGCTGCCATACCTTTCTGAAGTTCTGCGTGTCGTGGTTCATGCAGGTTCCTCCCGTCCTCTTTTACTTTGTTTTATTCACTTTTGTGCCATTTATTTATGTTACTGTTGCTTCTGTTGACTATGTGAGCCATTCTTTCATTTGGATCTTGTCTATAAGAGGCAGGTCACTTCACATTTTGAGTATTGTGAGTGGTAAGTTTACTTGTATTTTATTGTACTTTGTGGTGAATGGCCGGCATTTCAGCCCGGCTGGGATGTCCCTATAAGGAAGAAAACAGCCTTTTCAGGGCACTACATCCCCTAGAACGTTAGATGGCAGCCCTCCTGGATGGAAATGGCTCCTCGGATTCCCGCAGGGCAACATGGGACGTGGAGTCCGTATCCTCAGCCCTGTTGGGTACCGTGGGTGCCACCAGGGGGAGCTCACCAAGACCCAGGGGGATATTATGATGACGTCAACCTGGAAGTACTTCAGGGTCACGAGCACGGGAGTCCGCAGTACTTCTGGGATGATTAAGGAAAGAAGATCTGATGTTGACCCGGAGAAGAAATACTTCCGGGTCATGAAATTTAAAAGGATTATGGGAAACCCCAGCAGACCGAGCCGGAGTTGGGAGGGTGTGAGACGGAGCTGCTGGGAGTTGGAGAATTGGATTATCATTGTTATTGCTTATTATTGAGAATTGTGGAGTGTGCAGTGCTTTGGACACTATTATTGAAGAAAATATTCATAAAATCTTCTTGGTGTTTTTACACGTGTGTCTGGGACGTCTGTCTGACGGGTTCAACGGGGCAACAATGACCCCTAGCATCCACAACTTTTTGTGATTTTTTGCTCTGTTCTTTTGATTATGTCCTTGGATTTCTGCTCTGGAATCTTGTCCACCTGAATAGCCTTTTATTTCACGCGACTCCATTTTGCCTGTGTTGTGTTTTACGAAGCTTCATTCTTGTTACAAGCATTTGGATCTCCTAGTCCAAGATACTACGCTGTCTAAGGAACGAAGCTTAGGACAGCGGAAAGGAAATGGAGGAAGTGAAAGGGCCAGGCTGATTTGGGTAAGAGTCAGTCTTTCCTTTGTTCCTTCTCTGTTGCTACTACCAATGCTAAAGTGAGGAGTAGCAGCTCTTCTGACACTTGTGGCTTATTCTCTGCTGTGACGTTTCTTCTCAACCCTTCAGCCACTCCATGTAACCTGGTATAACCTCACTGGAGCACTGAAAGACCAAACCAAACCCGTCAAAGGCACCTCACTGGTTACCTTCTGTGTCATCTGGGAGGGCATCTGACAAACTCAAGGAACATCAGGATGGCCCACTTTCTGAACCTGCTATTCTTCAAGGAAGAAGTGCTGCAAATCATAGGATTCTGTCAGAGGCAAAACGGGGACTACTGGAGAGATTTGCTTCTAGAGTTTCAGTCTGTGGGAGACTTCAATGGTCTCATTCAGTTCTGCTTTCTTGACGTCATTCAGGTAGGAGAAACTCGTTCACGCACACATGCACACCATAGTAACTTTTTGGCATTTAGTACATTTGAATTCTATACTAGGGTTAGGCTTAGGGTTAGGGTTAGCCTTTACGCTCTTTTAGTTTTTATAAACGGGTGTAATTGCACTTTTTGCCATTTAACAATGAGCCATAAATGTCTACGCTTGGTGGCTTTCCTTTTTTGGATAAATATTTGTGTTTGCTGTTGATGTGAAAGGTGGCGATGATTGTAAGGGTCCACAGCTGGATGGAGACCCACGAACATTCCAGTGAATAAAATGACACGGGGCTTCAAATTGAGCGTGAAGTTGCGAATAAGCGATTCTGCACATTATTTGGTAAGCGATCTCAACGTCTTCGTAAAATGACTGTTAAGTACTGTAATTGTGCCTAATTTGTTAAGTAGGGATTTAGTGTTTATTTTTACACTTTACGTTTGTCACCGATGGAACATACAGCTGCTGAATTCTGCAATTTGATCCAGTGTTTAGTGCGCCCGTTCAACTGCGCCAGGAAAGTCTAAGACTTGTGCCGTGCGTATTGCCAAAGACACTTGACTAAACTTTATTTACTTAAACATAAACAACAGTCTAAAGTACATTGTTGTACTAAAATCGATGCATGTCAGGAAATGAACTTGGATTATTTGGTGAGTCCTTAATCAGCATCGCTCCTTTTTATATGGCGATCTCACCGCAGTGACACAATGATGAACAGAACTCAGAAGATTACGTTGACAAAAGCATCTGTTAAATATGCGCCGTTTAAGGCGGCCATCAAACTCTGGAAAGGAAGACGTTTCAGCCTATAAATGAAGACTTTGTGGAAGGCATTACCCGATGATATGATAGCACAATTCAACTTTACGTAATTTTATGGTCTTTTAAAAGTGATTTTTGGTTTTGGTAACAGTTCATGGCAATTGAAAAGTAAATGTGCACACTGGCCGACTTCTAGTCCTAGTCATTCTCAGGTGACTCCAGTTCAGAGGAGCCTAGGATGTTAGAAGTGGGCACCAGGCAGGGCCTGGACAGGCTACTGGTACATCACAGCCATGCTAGAAACCAAAGTGAATGTGAAGGAACACTGGAGTACCCAGAAAAAAACGTAGGGAGAACACATACACTCCACACAGAGACATATAGAGAAGATATACACTCCACAAGGAGACATATGGAGAACACGAGAAGAACATATGAACTCCACACAGACAATCAGGTGATGGATTTGATGCTGAATCTGTGGCAGTTCTAACCAATGTGTGCTGTGGTGCCACCTAAGCTAAGGATATGTTAGCTTTTCATTTTTACTATTGAAAATGTCTTAAATTAACAGCATTCACACTTACGGCCTCATGCTGACTGCTCAACTGTCTAAGACATATACATACAGTTGGTCCATAAATATCTGGACAGAGACAACTTTTTTCTCATTTTGGTTCTGTACATCACCACAATGAATTTGAAATGAAACAACTCAGATGCAGTTGAAGTGCAGACTTTCAGCTTTAATTCAGTGGGGTGAACAAAATGATTGCATAAAAATGTGAGGCGACTAAAGCATTTTTTGAATACAATCCCTTCATTTCAGGGGCTCAAAAGTAATTGGACAATTGACTCAAAGGCTATTTCATGGGCAGGTGTGTTCAAGTCCGTCGTTATGTCTGATCAATTACGCAGATAAAAGGCCTGGAGTTGATTTGAGGTGTGGTGCTTGCATGTGGAAGATTTTGCTGTGAACAGACAACATGCGGTCAAAGGAGCTCTCCATGCAGGTGAAAGATGCCATCCTTAAGCTGTGAAAACAGAAAAAACCCATCCGAGAAATTGCTACAATATTACGAGTGGCAAAATCTCCAGTTTGGTACATCCTGAGAAAGAAAGCAAGCACTGGTGAACTGAACAACACAAAAAGACCTGGATGTCCATGGAAGACAACAGTGGTGGATGATCGCAGAATCATTTCCATGGTGAAGAGAAACCCCTTCACAACAGCCAACCAAGTGAACAACACTCTCCAGGGCTTGGTAGGCGTATCGATATCCAAGTCTACCATAAAGAGAAGACTGAATGAAAGTAAATCCAGAGGGTGCACTGCAAGGTGCCAGCCACTCAGAAGCCTCAAGAATAGAAAGGCTAGACTGGAGTTTGCTAAAGAACATCTAAAAAAGCCGGCACTGTTCTGGAAAACCAGATGAAACCAAGATCAACCTCTACCAGAATGATAAAGGCAAGAAAAAAGTATGGAGAAGGCGTGGAACAGCTCATTATCCAAAGCATAGCACATCATCTGTAAAACACGGTGGAGTCAGGCAGTGTGATGGCTGCCAGTGGCACTGGGACACTAGTGTTTATTGATGACGTGACACAGGACAGAAGCAGCCGAATGAATTCTGAGGTGTTCAGAGACATACTGTCTGCTCAAATCCAGCTAAATTCAGTCAAATTGATTCATGATACAGATGGACATAAAACATACAGCCAAAGCAACCCAGGAGTTTATGAAAGAAAAGAAGTGGAAAATTCTTGAATGGCCAAGTCAGTCACCTGATCTTAAACCAATTGAGCGTGCATTTCACTTGTTGAAGACTAAACTTCGCACAGAAAGGCCCACAAACAAAGAGCAACTGAAAGTAAAGCCGCTGAAAGCAGTAAAGGCCTGGCAGAGCATTAAAAAGGAGGAAACCCAGCATCTGGTGATGTCCAGGAGTTCAAGACTTCAGGCTGGCATTGCCAGCAAAGGGTTTTCAACCAAGTATTAGAAATGAACATTTGATTTCCGGTTATTTAATTTGTCCAATTACTTTTGAGCCCCTGAAATGAAGGGATTGTGTTCAATAAATGCTTTAGTTGCCTCACATTTTTATGCAATCGTTTTGTTCAACCCTCTGAATTAAAGCTGAAAGTCTGCACTTCAGCGTCATCTGAGTTGTTTCATTTAAATTTACATTGTGGTGATGTACAGAACCAAAATGAGGAAAAAGCTGTCTCTGTCCAAATATTTATGGACCGACTGTAAGTATATACGTATCCCTTGGCAATTTGCTTTGCACAGAACTGATGACCAGTAAATTGTGCAAACTATTTTTTATTTCTCTCCATGAAAAACGGTAAAAATGTGCAGCAGTAAATAATAATAAGGCAGCATAAAATTTCTTTTTCTTTCTTTAAGCGGCTCAACGCATCCCTAATCAGAGCGCCCATTGGCAGCTGCAGCATCACCGTCACGACAGAGGGAGGGGCTGCTTGGGCGTCCGAATTGAGAGACGTGCGCATGTGCGCGGCCAGAACCGACTGTCACTACCCGATCTGCCTAACATGCCGTAAAGCAGCGTTTCTCAGCCTTTACGTATTTGTGACCTGAGTTTTCATAACAGTTTTAATCGCACCCCCCTAACGTTTTTTTTGAAAGGAGCTCACTAATACCAATGTCCTTTTTTTAATTAATGATATATCATAGATGCATATTTTATTATACCTACTTAACTTTTATCGACATTTCTCTAACTCTCTATTTATTTTTCTAGTATCAGAATGTAGTTTAAGTTAATTTGTTTTGGGTTCAATCGATGTATTTTTCATATTTTTGATTCTTGTTTTCTTCTTTTCACATCTTCGCGGCCTCCTTTTTGTTACTTCGTGCCCCCCCAAGGGGGACCTACCCAACAGGTTGAGAACCACTGCTGTAAGGTGTTCACGCATGCGTTAAACAGCACCGTAAAGTGTGTCTGATGACGTAGCCTTTCAATACGCACGCGCACGTAGATCGGGCTGGCAACGAGGACCAAGAGCATCAGGCTGCAGCCACTGTAAGGTGTTGAGATCCACAGAAAGCGGAAACACGTGACCGCCACAGTAGACGGAAAAACGCCGCTCCCCTACTGTCTTAAGCTTAGGCGTGCTATTTCCCTGTTGCTGCCTTCCCCAGTGTTTTTTAAAGTTAGGATGGTTGATTGGGTAGGTCCTATATTAGTTGGTCCCGTTTAGTCTTTTTAATTTTATCCTGCTATGTACGTCCGGTTGTTCGGGTTGGCTTCATTTAGTTAAAAGAAACTGTTTTCATCGTACTCTTTTCTGGATAGGTGTTCATCCATGTGTGTTTTTAGAAGGATTTTTTAGTTTGTGGAAGAAATAGCTTTTTAAGTTGGATCCTGTCCTGCCTCGTGTTAATTGTTGTCCGGGATGGACATTTCCGCGAACGGTTATTTTATTTGCTAAAGAAGGAATATGCCCCTCCCCCACTACCTTAAGCTTAGGTGTGCTATTTCCCTGTTGCTGCCTTCCCCAGTGTTTTTAAGGTTAGGGCTGGTGATTGGGTAGGTCCTATATTCATTCGCCTACTGCGGAGTTCAACACCTTACAGTGGCTCCAGCCAGACCCTTCTCACGAGGACCAGGTAGTGACACACACCGCATGCGCTTGAATGAATGAAAAAAAAACATTAAAAACAAAAAAATCCACTTTACGGCACGGCCCGATCGGATCTGTGCATGCAGTACAACTTGACATTACGGTTTATTCATTTTAGTTCCAAATTATTTGACCATGATGAAAATATTCATCCTGCAAAATAAACGAAGCAGCTTTTGTGGCGTAACGTTGATGTCCAAGATTCGATCGCCGTAAGAGGAAGCTTAGGTGTGCACACCTGATAAACCCCAATTAGGGCGAAACACATGCGGTGTACTCTTTGTATTATTTGGCAGCTACTAATATATATATATTTAATATAAAGTATGTAGTGTTTTTATTTTTCCACTCACGTAATCTATACTAATAAAAGGCAAAGCCCTCACTCACTCACTCACTCATTCACTCACTCACTCACTCACTCACTCACTCACTCACTCACTCACTCACTCACTCACTCACTCACTCATCACTAATTCTCCAACTTCCCGTGTAGGTAGAAGGCTGATATTTGGCAGGCACATTCCTTACACCTTACTTACAAAAGTTAAGCAGGTTTCATTTCGAAATTCTACACGTAACGGTCATAACGGTCGATAACGTTCGACAATGTCCGCCATGTTGAATTTTCTTATTTATGGCCCCATCTTCACGAAATTTGGTAGGCGGATTCCCTGCGCTAACTGAAACTGATGTATGTACTTATTTCGATGGTATGACGCCACTGTCGGCCGCCATATTGAACTTTCCAACGTCACTAATTTTCCAACTTCCCGTGTAGGTAGATGGCTGACCCCATCTTCACGAAATTTGGTAGGTGGCTTCCCTACGCTAACCAAAACCGATGTATGTACTTATTTTGGTGGTATGACGCCACTGTCGGCCGCCATATTGAATTTTCCAAACATCACTAATTCTCCAACTTCCCGTGTAGGTAGAAGGCTGAAATTTGGCAGGCTCATTCCTTACCGCTTACTTACAAAAGTTAAGCAGGTTTCATTTCGAAATTCTATGCGTAACGGTCATAACGGTCAACAATGTCCGCCATCTTGAACTTTCTTATTCTTGGCCCCATCTTCACGAAATTTGGTAGGCAGCTTCCCTGCGCTAACCGAAACCAATGTACATACTTATTTTGGTGGTATGACGCCACTGTCAGCCGCCATATTGAACTTTCCAACGTCACTAATTCTCCAACTTCCCGTGTAGGTAAAAGGCTGAAATTTGGCAGGCTCATTCCTTACAGCTTACTTACAAAAGTTAAGCAGGTTTCATTTCGAAATTCTACGCGTAACAGTCATAACGGTTGACAATGTTCGCCATGTTTAACTTTCTTATTTATGGCCCCATCTTCACGAAATTTGGTAGGTGGCTTCCCTGCGCTAACCAAAACCGATGTACGTACTTATTTCAGTGGTATGATGCCACTGTCAGCCGCCATATTGAAGTTTCCAACGTCACTAATTCTCCAACTTCCCGTGTAGGTAGAAGGCTGAAATTTGGCAGGCTCATTCCTTACAGCTTACTTACAAAAGTTAAGCAGGTTTCATTTCAAAATTCTACGCGTAACGGTCAACAACGTCTGCCATGTTGAAGTCTCTTATTCATAGGTAGAAGGCTGAAATTTGGTACTTATTTCGGTGATATGATGCCACGGTCGGCTGCCATATTGAACTTTTCAACGGTCTTTGTTACTTATGGGCCCATCTTCAAGAAATTTGGTACGCGGTTTCCCAACGCTAACTGAATCCTACTTACGTACATATATACGTCCATAGCCTGCAGCTCGGTCACCGTGTGAGGCGGCGTTGGGTCCCCCATCCCAACGCCTCCCACGTTGTTGGCTGCCTGCCTATATAAGGCCGTCTGTCGCTCCAGTCTCTACATTCCCTTCCTTGCTTCACCACGGTATTCACGTCTCCCTGCTGATAACTACAGCCTTTTTATTTAATCCACGGCTTCTTCGCTGTTTTATTGTTCATTTATTACGATTATAGTTATTGTATAGGTATTTTAGACTTACTTTACATTGTTCAGGTACCCATTTCCTTTATCATTCCAACCGTACCCCCATTAACATGTCTATCGAGGTGATCACCATCGATCAAAGAACTGTCACTTACCAAGTGGTTTCCATGCCCGGAGATGGCACCTGCCTTTTCCATTCTCTTTGTTACACATTGCACAGCCATATCAGGCTCACTATTGATATCCGGAGGAACATTGTGTCTTATGTATTGAATGACTGGGACAGGTTCAAGGTGTGGACTGATGACGGTACAGGAGATAATTATACTACACAGGAGCA
>JANRMT010062807.1:14021092-14031380 GCA_026402145.1 Polypterus bichir lapradei
CGCGAAGCAGGCTGCGAACCGTGAGCATTCAGCACCTCAGAAAGGCTTCCTGGACTTCCCCAGAAAAACCACACGTTCCCTTTGTGTTTGTAAGATTTTATTAAGAATTGAAAGCTTGGGCCAATCACAGCCCATATCAGCTACCAAGAATTGGCCAATCACGTCTTGTGTTGGCTACCAAAACTCAGAATGGGCAGGCCAGCCTGTTGTCATTTAATGTATTCTGCAAAAGCTTGTTTGAGTCACACAGATGCTTTGTGAGTTTCATTTATGTTTGAACTTTTTAAAAATGTTACTGATGAGTGTTGATTTGTGCAGATATATTTACATTCAAGTACACATTTTTTAATGATTTTTTAAATATTCTTGGTGCAGTTTATTATATTTATTAAATATGTTTGCAAAACATATAAAGAAATATAGAATAATGTGTAAATATAATAAACATTGAATTGTATAATCATTCAATGTTAGCATCTACTAGAATACAAGGCTGTGCACTATTATTTATTCATTCTCATTGTGCTTTCATTTTTATTGTACCCCTCTTGATTATCTGTGCAGCCCTCTGAGACTGTGGTAAAGGTGCTATATAAATAAGTGAAATGTATTTTTATTTGTTATAATTATGATTCAATAGGTCTGGCAGAGCGGCATGGTGGCGCAGTGGGTAGTGCTGCTGCCTTGCAGTATTGAGACTCGTCTGAGTTCACTTCCCAAATTCTCCCTGTGTGGAGTTTGTGTGTTCTCCCAGTGTCTGTGTGGGTTTCTTTCCAAAGACATGTGGGTTGGCGATCCTAAATTGACCCTGGTGTGGGTGGGAGTGGGTTGGCACCCTGCCCAGGATTGGTTTGTGCCCTGTGTTGGCTGGGATTGGCTCCAGCAGACTGCTGTGTTTGGATTTAGCAGGTTGGAAAATGGATAGAATGGGCAGGCAGCTTGTTTAATTGTGATTTTCACTCTGCTTGTTTTCTGTGTGTTCCTTGACAAATCAATCATTCATTGAACAGTTTTTATTTAATCAAAAAAGAAAAACAAACAACTACATCTGCAATGTAGGATTCAAATCACTGATCATTGAAGAGAAAGTTTTTATAAAAATATATTTTAGAGATATAGTCTTCCATTCAGCAATTTGCCAGCAGCAGGATTCGATTCCGGTTGCCTGTAATAATTTCTGGTGGATCGTCTCTCAAGAATTACAGCTGCACCTCGACTAAATCTCGATACCCTTACCCCATTTGGTTGCTGAACGTTATCGCAATTGTCCGTGCGTAAAAACGCCAGGGATTCGCGTTGTTGCTCTTCCTCTTGTGAAGGTTTTTTTTTTTTTTTTTCCAATTCCTCCTTTTAACAAAAATTTCCAACTTGGACTGACAGCGATCGAATCGAGATATCGAGGGAGGGTTTGGTGCTGCAGTCGGGCATGGAGCACACATCCCTACTTATATTGTGTATGTAAAGAGTTTCACTGTAAAACATAATCAGCTTCATATTTGTGTGTTTGGAGACCCTGGTGTTGTACTGAATTTGTATTGTAGATAAACAAACTACTGTCCAGCATGCCTCAATGTGTATTATCGTTTCTGATCGCTATACGGCACTTCCATCTTGGGACAATTCGCTACAAACAGTTTCAGCCAATCAGCGCCTTCCAAACACGCAGCAGGACAGCGTGAGCCTTCATTGTCGGCGGCGCGGCCTCTTCGTTTCATTGTCTTATATTGAGTTGTTAGACTATTTACTGTTAGTGCTGTTTGAGCGGCCGTTTAGTACAATAGGTGGCTTACTGAGCTCTTCAATCGATATTGAAATGCAAACACAAGCCTCCTAAATGAGTTATTGAAATGTCTACGTTTACAGTGTCCGTTTTAGGAAGTCGTAGTTTTTACTTGTTCCCGTTATTATGAATTATAATTTCTCAGTGTCACATATTATTCGTTACTACTCGCGAGTCCCGCTTCATTGAGATTCTGTTTTATATTCTGTATAAGCAAATTTTTTTAAAGGAGCGTTTATTGAACTGCCTATAGCAGACTTGTCATCTTCTTAAAATGACTTTATTTATATGATATTGACAACTAATCATAAAGTCAGAAATCAAGGAGGCTGTGAGTTTCATGGACTGTGCTGTTTCTTTGTTTTCGTGACATCGCGTCAGTAGAGAGTGCGTGACGTTAACAATGCATTGTGTCCTGAATGACAGCGCACACGCTTTTTTATATTTCCTAAAGGCCAATGTGTCTCAGTTTGCTCATTAATATATTTTGACAGTGTATTTTAATCAGAATCATTATAAACATATTATCCATGTTCATTTCCCATGTAGATATGTAACGTTTGGTGAGAGTAAATAAAAAGGCACATATAATAGTTATGTTGCACTGTTTATAATTAACAAATCTCATCGTTTATCTGAAATGTTCTCCTTAGTATTTTTGCGTTTGCCGCTGTTAATGCTTCAGTGTACAGTCGAGTTATTGCACTTCTGAAGGTGTACATTGTCGGTATTCTCCATTGAATTTGCCCCCCTGTGTATCACGTGCCAGTGTAAGTGAGGGGCGGCAGACGAGCTCACGTAACGGGAGACAAGGCACCTGCCAGAAAGTTTTTAAATTGGCAAAGATGAAGTCAAGAAAAAAAAAGTTCTCACTTTCTATGACTTGTATTTTTAGAATTATACAGCACTTCATATTATTATTTTAATACTCATTCTGTAAATTCAAACTATTGTAAAGTTATGTTATCACTTAAGCATTCAATTAGAGAAGTAAATGTTTATTATATTAGAATGGGAATAGGAATATACCTACATTTAGATCTCCAATGTTCATTTCTCTATTAAGTTGTAATGTGTTAGGAAGTAGTGTTTATAAAGTTAGGCATTCAAGATCTGGGAGGTTATGTGAGAGGAAGTAAGATTGGTATTGATTTGTTTTGGCCTGACCGTGTGCTAGCAGCTGCAGAGAATACAGCTTGTATTTGGAACAGAAATCTGCCTCCATCCAGTTCTTTTTCTTCCCAAAAAGGATTCCATCCATCTTAGAAGAGAAAACTTATTACACTATGATTATACAATTCAATGTTTATTATATTTACACATTATTATATCGTTCTTTACGCGTTTTGCACACATATTTAATAAATGTAACAAACTGCACCAAGAATGTTTAAAAAATCATTCAGAAAATGTGCACTTGAATGTAAATATATCTGCACAAACCGACACTTGTCAGTAACATTTTTAAAAAAATCAAAAATAAACGCAAATCGCAGCGCGTCTGTGTGACTCGACAAGCTTTAGCAGAATCCATTAACTGACAAGAGGCTGGCCCGCCCTTTCCGAGTTTTCGTAGCCAACACGAGCCGTGATTCGCCAATTCTTGGTAGCCGACAGAGCCGTCATTGGTTAATTCCTGGAAACCGAAACAGGTTGCGAATGGTCAATTCTTTGTAGCCGCTACATAATGTCTCCAAAATATATTTAACTTACAGACAAGTACTACATAACTGCTTTTTACAAAGTCCTTATTTTAACTCTATGTAAGAACACTCGAGCTCCAATTAGGATTTGAACTCGCATCAGCACACCTCATCGCTGCAGAGTGGACGACTGCTTTTACACTTTGAACCAAAGCCGCTCAGCAGACGAGCGACTGACCAAATCGGCTGCTGACTGCGCAGATATCAATGACGTCATGACGCTAGCGTGCCTCAAAATCACGTGACGGGCGCATTTGAAAGAAGCCTCAGAGCGGAGCTTCGAAAGCCCGACACAATGTCGAAACGACAGTATTGAGCAGCACATCACTATTGGAAGGTGAGACAAAGTCGTGCGTGGGGATCGCGGACGGGTGGGAATGGCAGCAGTGAGGAAGACCGCGATATGCTGAGAGGCTTTAAATTTGAGGAGGTGCCTGCGTTTGCTTGTAAATTTTGGGGATTGAGCGCTGCGTTTGGGAGGCGGCACCGCAAATCGCACCTTCACAAATTTACTGTTGATGACGGGGGTCGTGCACTTTTTTTGCTACTGCTACGTTACGTTATTTTCCAGTCGATGTCCCGTTAAATGTAATGCTACATCTGACTTTGCGCAGGCGCGTTACCTTGGTATTGCTTCTGCTCTGCTTCGACTTTTGATTTCGCGCATGCTCCGAACTGTGCTGTCCGCCGTGCACGCGCTTGTTCAGCCGCTCACTCCCGCAAGCTAGTGCTGCTAGATGGATACAGTAAAATCTAGAGCTAGCATGGCATTGCAGTTTATTTCATTTTATTTATTTATTTATTTTTTTGCAGTATTTGAAATGGTATTGTTTTATTTAATGTCTTTTTATCCTTTGCAGCTACTTTCAGTATTTATATGTACTTTTATTCTTTTACTTACTAAAGATGGCCGTGACAAATGAAGAACAGGACTCAAGCCAGGGTAGTGGTGAGCCCATCAGGGCTGTTTGTGTCAGATCATATGAAGAAATCAAAATAAAAAAATATGAAAGCTGCAGAGCTCAGCAGAGCCGCGACTCGACTATTATGGGCTGGAGCTCAAGTGTCTGTCCTCATTGTTTAAAGTGGCGGTGCCGCCTCAGAGACCTTGGTGAGCAGATTCTGATGCCCATGTTGGTGAATCCCTGTTGAGCCCACTCCTATCTTGCCCCTCAGACCCTTGTGCCACTTGGTGGTCTTTAGGTCCGATTCCTGCTGAAGTCTCTTTTTAAAGGGCATATCCATCTTGTGGTTTCCACCTCCTCAGATGCTCCATTTCTTTCCCAGCTGCTTATCTCTTCCTGCTTTGCTGACTCAGCTGATATCTCCGTGATTTCCACACACAAATCCCATAGTTGCAGTTCATTAGTTTCTGGTTCAACTTGCAGATTATCAACACTTGATGTGTCAACAGACCCTTCTGTGTCAGCAGTGCTGTCAGGATCAGTAAACTCTAAATTATACCAATTTCTGCTATGCCAGCTCTATCTAATACTTTATCTATAAGCCACCAGCTCTGTCCACATATCTCACAGTTTGCCTCTTTTTAGACAAACACAACGACTCCATCTTAACCTGTGAGTTTGCTCAACTTCAACATCGACATCTTCTTCTGGGACTGAAGAGTTTAGAGTCTCCTTCTCATCTCCAGTGTCTTCATTATCTGATGTATTGTTAGATAAATCTCTCTCTTCATCTCTCTCACTGCTGGTGGTCTGTCGATTGTCACCTTTACCGTTGACTTTACGTAGTCAAGAATGGTGGGCCTTCCAAGAGCACCTCCACGTCTGACACATTTCACAACTCCATCCTGTCCAGTGACATCTGCATGTCCCTTCCATTCTGCACAGTCCACTCTTTTGTCGTCCACTTTGTCTCAGATTTATCATTTTCAGAATTAACCTGTCTCTGGAGTGCTCTCCGTATTCGGTCTGAACACTCGGCTTCAGTTAATGCTCTTCTTGGAGTGTGCAGCGCTGGAATATGTGCTCCACTGACACACTCCTAGTGGTGCCTTCTAGGGCGGGTGGTCTGTCCACGAGAACACGAGGAAGATTTGGATTTCAGCCAAACACCACCTGATATGAGCTGTACCCATCAATATTGTGGATGGCATTCTTTACCATTAGTGCCCTGTGGCGCTAATCTGGCACTAACCAGTCACATCCAGTATTCTTTATCACTTTCTGTGTAATTTCTGTGAGTGTCTGATTGTGTCTCTCAGGTAGTCCATTACCCCAGGGACCGTATGCAGCGGTGGTCTTTGTTTCAATGTTAAAATTCTCTGCCATCTCTCTGATTCCCCACCATTATCACTAAGTAGTTTCTGAGGAGCTCCATGTACTCTTATCTGAGAACGAATGAATGAATTGTTTCACAATTTCTGATGGTCTCTTTGTCTTTAGAACACTTCCTACACTGAAACGTGTGAAAGTGTCAATGATGTGAAGACCCCGTACTCCTGTTTGACGTTCATGTCAGTCTGTAGCCGCAGTTTCATTGTATTCATAGGCTAGCGGCAAACCAACAGCTGCTCTGAGTTTGGGTTTGCCGTATTTCAGGCGAGTCTCACAGTTCTCAACAATTTATTTAGTAAGGAAGCCCACTCTGCCTCTTTGATTCCTGAGCAGTGAATCAGTTTGTGTAATCAGTCCAGTGAAGCAGGTCCACATTGGAGGTGAAGTTTAACAAAGCCTTTTGCTTCTCTCCTGTCCTCCTGTTTTCTGAGACTCTTAGAATCTCACGTTCACAACGCTCATCGTTTTTATTTCTTTATCTGATATGTTCACACAGTAAAGAGCAGAGCTGGTTAATTCAAGAGTCACTGGCTGATTAAACATCACTGCTTTGTCATTTTCATGATCTAAAAGTGTCCCTGCCCTTTTAAGGATGTTTTTAAAAATCTTCATTTTTCCAGCTCTCGTATGCCTTTCTCTTGTCAAATGCAGGCAGAATTCTATAATTATCAGCCATCCTCTATTATGAATGTTAAACTTAAATAACAACACAACACCTTTGATGTTAGCCACACACTTTTTCTTCTTCTCTTCCATAAAACACACCCATCATGAGTAACCTCCTACAAACCCACTCTCCTCAAACCCTGAATGTCCTACTCCCAGTCGGGATGCAGTTCCGTAATCCCACACATAGGAGCACATATATAAGATATAGAATATAACAACTTAACAGAATAAAGCTCCTGATGCGCAGTTCAAGTCCAGCGAGGATATCCAACAAAGCCCTAAATATGACGGCTTTAATAGACCTGCCATTGCTGTGTCCAAACATAATGGTGCCGTGTAGATAAAGTGTTGTCATATCTACATGGTGGCACTGAAAGGTATGCAAATCCCCTTTAATGAAGGTCTGCAATGCACTTTGATCACATCTGAATTGTTTGATGTGTAATTTTAAACTGTGAGGCAGAGGAGGAAATCAAGACAAATGTGTCTTTGACCCAAACCTCATGGAGGGCACTGTGACCCTGAAGTGTGCTCATTATTTTTACTGACTTTTTGAAGTTAATTCTACACTTTTATTTTCACAGGGCTTTCCCATTTCACATGGCCATACACTGAGGTGTCTAATGGCCTCCAGCTCAGGGCTGTCCATGTGAGAAGTGAATCTGAGAAGAGAAGGGCAGACACTGAAAGAGAGAGAAGAGTTTCCCACAGAGCATGGCCTCTGCCAAAGAAGATGGCATGGATGAAAGAACGGTGGACATTAAAGAAGAGGACTGTGAGTGGATCACACCAGAGGATGTGTGTGTGAAGCTGGAGGATCACGAAGAAAGAATTTCAGTTTTTAAAGAGGAGGAGGAGGAGGAGTGCAATTGGGTGACTGTTACCATTAAGGCTGAGGATTTGAATGATTTCTCCGTTGGTCTTGAACTTCAAAAGCATGAAACTGAGGATATTTTCAAGCAAGATGCCTGTGAAGAATCTCCATCCAGTTTACAGCCCTGGTCCACTAATACGGGACGACTGGCTAAACAGGAGAATTCTGTAGAGATGAAATCAGAGTTATCAGAGTCTGAAGAGAAAATCACCGAAGGAAATGGGAGAGAAGGAGAAGAGTCACCTGGGAGTGTTGGAATAAGTGAGTAATGTGATTAAATATAAAAGAAAGAGAGCATTTATACAGTACATCCGGAAAGTATTCACAGCGCATCACTTTTTCCACATTTTGTTATGTTACAGCCTTATTCCAAAATGGATTAAATTCATTTTTTTCCTCAGAATTCTACACACAACACCCCATAATGACAATGTGAAAAAAGTGTACTTGAGGTTTTTGCAAATTTATTAAAAATAAAAGAATTGAGAAAGCACATGTACATAAGTATTCACAGCCTTTGCCATGAAGCTCCATCATCCGTAAGTGGAAGAAGTTCGAAACCACCAGGACTCTTCCTAGAGCTGGCCGGCCATCTAAACTGAGCGATCTGGGGAGAAGGACCTTAATCAGGGAGGTGACCAAGAACCCGATGGTCACTCTGTCAGAGCTCCAGAGGTCCTCTGTGGAGAGAGGAGAACCTTCCAAAACGACAACCATTTCTGCAGCAATCCACCAATTAGCCATGTATGGTAGAGTGGCCAGACAGAAGCCACTCCTTAGTAAAAGGCACATGGCAGCCCGCCTGGGACCTCGTGTATAACGCCCTGCGTAGAATTCGCACTATAACATGATGTAAGCACAAAAGCCAAAATGTGCTTATGCACAGAAAAATCTAGATGCAGGAATCTGTGCGTACTCCAACTTCCACGTTCTTCCGCTCCATAAGTCCCGGTCAACGTGAAAAGTAATGCTCGTGCACGCGCCTTATGTCCCACCCCCAACTCCTCCCAGAATTACGCCTCTATGAATATGCAAATCAATATAAATCGCCCTTAAGCTCAGCCTTCTGTGAAAAGACAATGGAAAAAGCAAGAGGGAAAAGGAAGAATTTCAGTGAATACCAAGTGGAGGCAAAGAAAAAACGTACTATTTGTTGGTTTAAACAGTGGAATAATCAACAAAAGGAAGTTGATCGCCAGACAGTCGTACAGTGCCCAAAATAAAAAAGAAGTTGTCACATATCAAAGTTGCCGTGAAAAGGCGAGTCGTAGCCCACCATCTGAGTGTCATATGAAATCTTATTAGAGTACAGAGAAAAAAAAAAGGCACACAGTGGGGAAAAAGCACGAAAAACTTTAATCTTGAAATTTCCACTTTAATCAAGTAGTTTATTCTGTCATTAAAGTAGAACATCATAAATGTCATCTTAAAATCATTTAATTAACCGGTTTCTCAAATCACATCGTAATTAAAGTAGCATGTTAAATGCTTTGTTTTGTATTTGACCTTTTGCTCTATGTGTGTGAATCACTACATGCTTCCGCTTTCTCTTTCTCCGACAGGACACAGAATCCTTTACATTCGTGATATTACAGCTCTCTGAATAATTAAAATACTGAGATGTATACGTGATATCTTTTTCATGATGATAGGAGTTAAAGCACGTTATTAAACAGGGGAATACGGTGCGTGATTGTACGCGGCCTTCGATGAAATTATTGTAGCAGTACTGTCTCTTTCAAACATACTAACCTCCAATTCCTGTCCGTACTTTTCTTTCTCCAAATACCCAATCGCCACATAATCAGCTCTGTAATAGACGTTAAGCCATCTGTAAGCTTAGAACGACGATTCTTCCAAACTTTTAAGGAACATTGAAATATCTTCGTAGTACGTGTTTAATTATTCTATCCATCTATCCTTCCAGTGTCGTGCCAGCCCAGCAAGAATACAGCACGAGGCAGGAACAATACGTGAACTAGCTAGCACTGCGGCACCGTTTGCTGCATTTCATCTTAAAAATGATATCGTCATCATATGTAAATACGTGCTTTATAAAGTGGCACAGATTGTGCAATATTATAACTGTAGTGCAAGTTTACAGTGAGGTGATTGTACTTATAAGTACCAACAGTTCTACAAGGAGCAATTGATGGACTGATTGACTGTACAGGAAAGGCTTTGAAACGTTTTGCCGTGGCTGAGGTAGCGTGTGCTTGATGCTGTATACTGATAATTCTCTTTCCGATCAGCTGCTACTGTGATTCACACTCAGATACAGTGATATAAATACTCTGAGTGGTGCAGCGAGAGTAACATGGAAAAAGATGATCCGCTGTGGCAACCGTTAAAGGGAGCAGCTGAAAGAAGAAGAAGAAGAAGGTGCAGTGAGAGTAACAACGCTAATGCAGTTATGGTATTTGGAATACTATGGCTTTTCCCTGTACCATTATATTGTTACAAGTTAATTACAATCAATTGCATTACACTAATAAACAATATGCAGTTAGTTTCAGTATATTTATAAAGCCACGTCAGAAATGTGGTTCTAAGAAATAAAGGGTAACCACACAGTAACAGTAGCACTGCTTTGACGCTGGGTGCCGCCAGTCTGCAAAACCAAGCAGAGAACTTGGGTACGACGGGGTATGAGGTACCGTGGAAATGTGCGTGGCTTTACGCCAAGTGTAGGTTTTATACATCGCGATTTGAATGTGGAAAAGTTCTTAAGCAACATTTCTGTGCGTATGCACCGTTTATGCATGAGGCCCCTGGAGTTTGCCAAAAGGCACCTGAAGGACTCTCAGACCATGAGAAACAAAATTCTCTGGTCTGATTAGACAAAGATTGAACTCTTTGGTGTGAATGCCAGGCATCACGTTTGGAGGAAACCAGGCGCCGCTCATCACCAGGCCAATACCATCCCTACAGTGAAGCATGGTGGTGGCAGCATCATGCTGTGGGG
>JANRMT010062807.1:14036380-14048884 GCA_026402145.1 Polypterus bichir lapradei
TGATTAATCGTATGTAATCGCACACGTAAATTTGCCCCAAATTGCAATTGTGTTTTTTTAATTTAAAAGGGTTTTAGTGGGCGACAGAATCAAATAATAGACATGGACATGAATATTGTAAACTCAAGCTCTTTTAATTTCTGAAAAGAAAAAATGCTTTTACACTGCATTTGAATTCAAAACAGAAACAAAAATATCATCCCTGGTTAAAATTGGGCAGACTTAAAAATAAAGTGGTAGTTTAAGTACTTTAAGTACATTTTCAGAATGGTATTGTCTTTAAATAATAATAACTAAAAATTCAACATAAAGTGCAGTTTTTCTTCTTGAAAAAATAAGTCAGAAACATAAAAGGTAATTTGACCAACTTAATCTTTAAACTCTGAGTAACCTTAGCCAAAATTATTTTGTTCATTAAGCTAAAACAGTGTGATCATTGAACATTTTGTAATTAGATGTAATTAGAACGGTCACGGAAGTCCAATGATCCCCAGTAAGTCCGCTTTTTGTAATGCATCTAATTTTGCTCGGTTTTCACTGTGCACAAAACCATGCTTTTATCAAGGCTTCGCTCGGGTAGTTTTTTTAAATGAAATTTTCCTCCGATCAGGCGTAGGAACGCGCTTCATTCCGACTGTAACATTTTTGTAGCTGTGATGTGTGCATCAGTGTAATCGATGTACCAGGAAATCATGCATTGACAAAAGTTCCCCTTTGCTTGGAATTGAAAGTGCGATTAAATGCGTTATTTTTTGTTATGGAGTACATGCATCGAAGCTTCTCAGCTGTGCTTGTGCTAAGAATAGGAAAGATTTTAAAAATAACGTAACATGATTCTGCGTTAACCGCATATTTTTTCATACGTCTCAAACCAAGGAGATGCGAGGTTAAAATGAACCGAGAAGCGCGCGTACATACTCAGTACATCCCCTCTCGGGAATCGAACCTCAGATGTAGGCGACAGAGGCAAAGCCTCTACAATTACGCCACGGTGTGTGGCTTATCTATTTGAGAGTATGTAGATCAGGGTATATATATATATATTCGCAGCGGAGACGTAGTGTGTTAAAGAAGCTATGAAAAAGAAAAGGGAACATTTTAAAAATAACGTAACATGATTGTCAATATACAGTAATTGTTTTGTGAGTGTTATTGAGTGTTGCTGTCATCAAGGATTCGATTATCATTATTTGTTTCAATCAGGTTCGTATTTGTACGATGTGTTCAAGTTACATTCCGTGTTTGTCAGTCGTTGTAAAGATGACAGGTTTCATTTATCGATTTGTTTCTTACTGCATCAATAAACAGCTCGTCTTTTTCTTTATCTGAGACCTGACACACTGCATGCACGGTTTTTTTTTTTACACTGTCTTCCTTTAGCGGGACATTCACTTTTTCCACCGTGTGCTTTGTTTCTGCAGTAGCTGTACTTATGAATATGCTTGTATGTATCAGACGCTTCATATTTTTTTGCTGCCTTTTCAATTGTGTAATTCGGTTTTTGTTCAGCGCTCTTTGGAACTGTTGCTTTTTGTCTGTGCACTGCGTCAGTTCACGTGAGCCGCTTGGTGTACATGCATCGAAGGTTCCCAGCTGTGCTGGTGCCATGACGTGCTATGTCCATGGCTGTATTTAATGTTACCGAAGTTCCGGCACTTAAAACTTTCTCTCGCTGTTTCGCTGAGTTTGTGCCAAACACCACCCTGACCATCTCATCTTCCTCTGCATAAGCACAGTCCTTCACCCGTGAATATTTAGTGGCAGTTTACTATTGGATTGCCGCTGACGGACGGCCTTATATGGGCAGGCACTAAATTACAAACGCCAGCGGCAGCCTGTCTATGAACTTAATTTAAAGTTTAGGTTTACATCGTGCTTTGTTTCCGAAGTAGCAGAACTCATGAATATGGTTGTATATGTCACTCGCTCGCTTCTTATTGTTTCGCTGCCTTCTCAATTATATAATGCATGTTTTCTTCAGCGCTTTTTGGTTTTCTACGTACTGCGTGATTACGTGGGAGGCGTGATGATGTCACACGAAACTCCGCCCCCACGGCTTTCAAGCTCATCTCCATTACAGTAAATGGAGAAAAACAGCTTCCAGTTATGACCATTACACATAGAATTTCGAAATGAAACCTGCCCAACTTTTGTAAGTGAGCTGTAAGGAATGAGCCTGCCAAATTTCAGCCTTCCACCCACACGGGAAGTTGGAGAATTAGTGATGAGTCAGTCAGTCAGTCAGTCAGTCAGTCAGTCAGTGAGTGAGGGCTTTGCCTTTTATTAGTATAGACTAGCAAAATACCCGCGCTTCGCAGCGGCGAAGTACTGCCTTAAAATTTTTATTAAGAAGACAATCAAACCTTTTTAAAACTGAGGGAAAATATACCAATAATTATTTGTTAAGGATCTCTTTGTATGCCACGTTGTCAGTTCGGCCCTCCAGTTGTAATATGACCAAGCTGTAGCTGTGCGCTGAGCTTACTCTTGAGCATGCAACGTACAGTCGGCCATGTGAACAGTAATCTTGTTTCAAATCTCACAGCTTGGGTTGCTGCTGTCATAATCGGTTTGAGTTTCATGGTTTGTTTCAATTACGACAGTATTTGTAGGACTTGTGTTGAAGAGACATTCGGCATCTGTCAAGCGTTGTAAGTATATAACCAGTTTGATTGATAACTTCACATCCAGCTTTTGAGAGTTTAAACATTTCTAAACATCAAAGTGTCCACTACTGAAATCGTCACCTGTGAATCTAAGATGTTTAAGAGGCATTGGTGGTTGTCCAAAGGTGTAAAATATTTGGCCATTTCGGTACACTTAAGCATTTCACTCTTCTAGTGCTCCTGTGTAGTATAATTATCTCCTGTACCGTCATCAGACACAATGTTCCTCCGGATATCAAGAGTGAGCCTGATATGGCCGTGCAATATGTAACAAAGAGAATGGAAAAGGAAGGTGCCATCTCCGGGCATGGAAACCACTCAGTAAGTGACAGTTCTTTGATCGATGGTGATCACCTCGATAGACATGTTAATGGGGGTACGGTTGGAATGATAAAGGAAATGGGTACCTGAACAATGTAAAGTAAGTCTAAAATACCTACACAATAACTATAATCATAATAAATGAACAATAAAACAGCGGAGAAGCCGTGGATTAAATAAAAAGGCTGTAGTTATCAGCAGGGAGACGTGAATACCGTAGCGAAGCAAGGAAGGGAATGTAGAGACCGGAGCGACAGACGGCCTTATATAGGCAGGCAGCCAACAATGTGGGAGGCGTTGGGTTGGGGGACCCAACGCCGCCTCACACGGTGACCGAGCTGCAGGCTATGGACATATATATGTACGTAAGTAGGATTCAGTTAGCGTTGGGAACCCGTGTACCAAATTTCTTGAAGATGGGCCCATAAGTAACAAAGATCGTTGAAAAGTTCAATATGAGTGGCATCATATCACCGAAATAAGTACCAAATTTCAGCCTTCTACCTACACGGGAAGTTGGAGAATTAGTGACGTTGGAAAGTTCAATATGGCAGCTGACAGTGGCGTCACACCACCGAAATAAGTACGTACATTGGTTTCGGTTAACGCAGGGAAGCCGCCTACCAAATTTCGTGAAGATGGGGCCATGAATAAGAAAGTTCAAGATGGCGGACGCTGGTGATTGTTATGACCGTTACGCGTAGAATTTCGAAATGAAACCTGCTTAACTTTTGTAAGTAAGCTGTAAGGAATGACCCTGCCAAATTTCAGCCTTCTACCTACACGGGAAGTTGGAGAATTAGTGATGTTTGGAAAATTCAATATGGCGGCCGACAGTGGCGTCATACCATCGAAATAAGTACATACGTCAGTTTCGGTTAGCGCAGGGAATCCGCCTACCAAATTTCGTGAAGATGGGGCCATAAATAAGAAAGTTCAACATGGCGGACGTTGTCGACCGTTATCGACCGTTACGTGTAGAATTTCGAAATGAAACCTGCTTAACTTTTGTAAGTAAGCTGTAAGGAATGACCCTGCCAAATTTCAGCCTTCTACATAGATGGGAAGTTGGAGAATTAGTGACATTGGAAAGTTCAATATGGCGGCTGACAGTGGCGTCATACCACCAAAATAAGTATGTACATTGGTTTCGGTTAGCGCAGGGAAGCCACCTACCAAATTTCATGAAGATGGGGCCATGAATAAGAAAGTTCAACATGGCTGACATTGTTGACCGTTACGCGTAGAATTTCGAAATGAAACCTGCTTAACTTTTGTAAGTAAGCTGTAAGGAATGACCCTGCCAAATTTTAGCCTTCTACCTACACGGGAAGTTGGAGAATTAGTGATGTTTGGAAAATTCAATATGGCGGCTGACAGTGGCGTCATACCACCGAAATAAGTACGTACATCGGTTTTGGTTAGCGCAGGGAAGCCACCTACCAAATTTCGTGAAGATGGGGTCAGCCTTCTACCTACACGGGAAGTTGGAAAATTAGTGACGTTGGAAAGTTCAATATGGTGGCCGACAGTGGCATCATACCATCGAAATAAGTACATACATCGGTTTCGGTTAGCGCAGGGAAGCCGCCTACCAAATTTCGTGAAGATGGTGCCATAAATAAGAAAGTTCAACATGGCGGACGTTGTCGACTGTTATCGACCGTTATGACCGTTACGTGTAGAATTTCGAAATGAAACCTGCTTAACTTTTGTAAGTAAGCTGTAAGGAATGAGCCTGCCAAATTTCAGCCTTCTATCTACACGGGAAGTTGGAGAATTATGATGAGTCAGTGAGTGAGTGAGTGAGTGAGTGAGTGAGTGAGGGCTTTGCCTTTTATTAGTATAGATAACCTCATTGAATCCATTTTTGCCAATCACTAAAATTTCAGTTTTCTCTTTATTTAGCTTGAGAAAATTACTATTCATCCATTCAGAAATACCAGTAAGACATTGTGTTAGTGAATTGAGAGAGTCAGGGTCATCAGGTGCTATTGATAAATACAGTTGTGTGTCATCAGCATAGCTGTGGTAGCTCACGTTGTAACCTGAGATAATCTGAACTAACGGAAGCATGTAGATTGAGAAGAGCAGCGGACCCAGGATAGAGCCTTGTGGAACACCATATAGAATATCATGTGTCTTTGAGTTATAATTACCACAACTAACAAAGAATTTTCTCCCTGCCAGATAGGATTCAAACCAATTTAAGACCCTGCCAGAGAGGTCCACCCATTGACTAAGGTGATTTCTAAGAATATTGTGATCAATGGCATCAAATGTGGCACTCAGATCTAAGAGGATGAGAAGAGATAAATGGCCTCTGTCTGCATTTACCTGCAAATCATTTACTACTTTAACAAGTGCAGTTTCTGTGCTGTGATTTGTTCTAAAACCTGACTGAAATTTATCAAGAATAGCAGGTTTATTGAGGTGGTCATTTAGCTGCATAATGACGGCCTTCTCCAGAATTTTATTTAATAAAGGCAGGTTAGAGATGGGTCTAAAATTTTCAAGAGCAGAGGAGTCGAGATTATGTTTCTTAAGTAGGGGTTTAACTACAGCACTCTTAAGAACGTCTGGGAAGACCCCCGTATCTAATGACGAGTTTACTATGTCAAGAATATTATCAATTAGCACACCCGATACTTCTTTAAAAAAAACTTGTTGGTATTGGGTCAAGGACGCAGGTGGAGGGTCTCAGCTGAGAAATGATTTTATGTAAATCAGGTAAATTTATCCTGGTGAAAGAATTTAATTTGTTTATAACGGAGTACTGGGGCTTAGGAGGTTCCGCAGTGTTGGGAAGATGTACTATATTATTTCTAATATCATTAATTTTTTGATTGAAAAATACAGCAATGTTCTCACAGGTTTAACTGGAAGTATTTTGGGGGCATTCCTTTGTGTTACCTGGTTTAGCAGACGATCAATCATAGAGAATAAGACTCTGGGATTACTAGCATTGTTATGTATAATCTTAGAGAAATAGCAGCGCCTCTCAAGATGGACTGTGTTATTGTATTCTGTTATTTTGACTTTTAATATTTCATAGTGGATAGTTAGTTTAGTCTTCCTCCATTTACGCTCAGCTCTACGACATGTTCTCTTTAAATCAGACACTCTTTGGGTCTTCCATGGTATAACAATGCTAGAAGATTTTTTCACTGTCTTTTCAGGTACAACTATGTCAACAGCAGCTCTCACTTTAGTATTAAATCTTTCCACCTTACTATTTACACTATCCTCGCTATTATAGTTGGCACTTTAAACGGACTGATTGCTTAGAATGTTTGTAAGTTTTAAAGCTGCTGCTGAGTCAAAGAAGCGTTTTTTAACAATATGCTTCTCATGAATGTTTTCTATCATTATTTCTATATTAAATAGTAGAAGAAAGTGGTCTGATAGACCAGTACCAATGATCTGCTTCACATCAACTTGTAGTCCTTCAGTAATTACTAAGTCTAACGTATGACCTGCTTTATGTGTAGGCTGATTAATGAGCGTCTCAAATCAAAAGAGTCCAAGAGGTTCATGAATTCCTTTACTTTTAGGTCACACTGAAAATGTTGATATGATATGAAAGTTAAAGTCACCGACTATTAAGAGTGTCATAGTTCGTAATTAAAATTGACATTAAGTCTGAGAATTCTTCAAAGAAAGACGCGTTATATTTAGGAGGTCTATACACGGATAATACTAGAACGTGAGAATCTCCATGAATAACAACAGCGAGATACTCAAAGGACTTAAATTTACCAAAACTAACATCTTTACATTTTAACCGGCTCGAGTAAATGTTTGCCAAGCCTCCTCCCTTTTTTCCCTGGCGGTCAGCACGAGTAAAACTGTAATCCGGAGGC
Source organism: Polypterus bichir lapradei (assembly GCA_026402145.1). Taxonomy (NCBI): domain Eukaryota; kingdom Metazoa; phylum Chordata; class Cladistia; order Polypteriformes; family Polypteridae; genus Polypterus; species Polypterus bichir. The sequence goes on from JANRMT010062807.1 coordinate 14,043,231, forward strand.
GCAGATTCGATTAAAACAGCCGTGCCGTCTGAGTTAAGCCACGTTTCACTTAGTGCAATAAAATCAATGTTTCTATCACTAATAAGATCGTTTATAAAAAAATGTCTTGTTAGTTAAAGCTCTAACATTTAATAGTGCCATATTTAATGTTTCGGAGGGGCAGAGCTGAATTCTATGTGTGTTATTGGTGTTTGGAACAGAAACTAAGTTAGTTTTGTTAGCGCCACTCTGTGTGTATTTTTTATGTAATCTACAATCTGTTTTTATAGTTTTAATGCATTGTTGATCTAAAGTAGTAATTGCAATTAAATTATTGGTTTTTATGCCACACTGCCTAGATTGTTTACGTGCATTAAGATTGGTTATTAGATTATTAATGTTGTGCACTTTTACAGAAGACTTTGTTAAGCCATTATGTCCTAGCAAAGCAGTAGCATTACGGAAGGGGTTTAAAGTAGAAGTAGACAGTCAAGATAGACGAATTACCTTAGCGATGTTTTCGGAGAGGACCCGGGCGCCGAATCTATTCGGATGCAGGCCATTCCACTTGAAGAAACGCGGCCTTTCCCAAAAGAGGTCCCAGTTGTCGATGAACCCGATGTTTTGAGTTTCGAAGAAGCCTTTCAGCCAGTTGTTTAATCCCAACAGACGACTGTAGTATTCATTTGACCGTCTGACGAGAGGTAGTGGACCTGAGATGAAGATTTTTGCCACTGGGGTCCTCTCCTTCGTGTCTTTAACTAGTGCTGCGAAGTCAGCCTTGAGAATCTCCAACTGTCGGTGCCTTATGTCGTTTACGCCGGCATGTAAAATAATGGATCCAACTGCCCTCTTGTGCTTCTCGTAGATGGTTGGCGCACGTCTCATCACATCTCGGACTCAAGCACCAGGAAAACAAGAAAAAAATGATTTTCGCTTAGGGCATGTGATATTGAGGTTTCGTACAATCGAATCACCTACCACGATTACATCACCCGGGGTTGAAGGCAAACTGGGGACACAGAGAAGGTCGAACCGGTTCTGGATTGAGATGCTCGCCTGTGCCGATGGAGGTGTTCTAGCCTTGAACCCCCGCCTGCATAGCTGAAACACGCCGAGGTCTTCATCGGCATTGGCGTCGTCGTCGCTCCTACGAGGGGGTGAAGCTTACTTGTCCTTGGAATTGAGCGGCACGAAGTGGGATTGATGTTACGTCGACTTCAGATGTTGAGGATGGTTTATCCTGCAGCCGAGCCTTCAAGTCTCTAAGGTACCTTGGTTTGGACAGGAGTTTCTGAATCTGTTTGTCGAGTGCCTGGAGTTCTTCGACGATGACAGCAACACGATTCATCTCACTTTCGGCCATTGTCTGCTTCTACTTCCGCTTCCGCTTTGTGACCTAGGAAAGAAATATAGTGCATCCGGAAAGTATTCACAGCGCATCACTTTTTCCACATTTTGTTATGTTACAGCCTTATTCCAAAATGGATTAAATTTCATTTTTTTCCTCAGAATTCTACACACAACACCCCATAATGACAACATGAAAAAAGTTTACTTGAGGTTTTTGCAAATTTATTAAAAACTAGCAAAATACCCGCGATTCGCAGCGGAGAAGTAGAGTGTCTGAGACATCACACACTGCATGCACGGGTTTACCTTTCCCAGTCCTTCAAAGTCAGTTCACATGAGCCACTCGGAGTACATGCATCGAAGGTTCTCAGCTGTGCTCGTGCTATGTCGTGCGATCTTCCGATGTCCACGGCTTTATTTAATGTTAGCTAAGACCCGGCACTTAAATGTTTCTCTCGCACTTTCGCTGAGTTTGTGCCTGACCATCTCATCTCAGTTTGCATAAGCACAGTCCTTCACCCATGAATATTTTGCGGCAGCGTGTCTATTGGATAGCTGCTGACGGACGGCCTTATATGGGCAGGCACTCAATTACGTGGGAGGCGTGATGATGCGGGACGCAACTCTGCCTCACACGGTGACCAAGCTGCATATATACCCGTATATATGGATGAAAGTAGGCTCCAGTTATGACCGTTACGCGTAGAATTTCGAAATGAAACCTGCCTAACTTTTGTAAGTAAGCTGTAAGGAATGAGCCTGCCAAATTTCAGCCTTCCATCTACACGGGAAGTTGGAGAATTAGTGATGAGTCAGTCAGTCAGTCAGTCAGTGAGTCAGTCAGTGAGGGCTTTGCTATTTATTAGTATAGATAAAAAACTGAGAAATCACTTGTACATAAGTATTCACAGCCTTTGCTCAATACTTTGTCGATGCACCTTTGGCAGCAATTACAGCCTCAAGTCTTTTTGAATATGATGCCACAAGCTTGGCACACCTATCCTTGGCCAGTTTTGTCCATTCCTCTTTGCAGCACCTCTCAAGCTCCATCAGGTTGGATGGGAAGCGTCGGTGCACAGCCATTTTAAGATCTCTCCAGAGATGTTCATTTGGATTCAAGTCTGGGCTCTGGCTGGGCCACACAAGGACATTCACAGAGTTGTCCTGAAGCCACTCCTTTGATATCTTGGCTGTGTGCTTAGGGTCGTTGTCCTGCTGAAAGATGAACCGTCGCCCCAGTCTGAGGTCAAGAGCGCTCTGTAGCAGGTTTTCATCCAGGATGTCTCTGTACATTGCTGCAGTCATCTTTCCCTTTATCCTGACTAGTCTCCCAGTTCCTGCCGCTGAAATACATCCCCACAGCATGATGCTGCCACCACCATGCTTCACTGTAGGGATGGTATTGGCCTGGTTTCCTCCAAACGTGACGCCTGGCATTCACACCAAAGAGTTCAATCTTTGTTTCATCAGACCAGAGAATTTTGTTTCTCATGGTCTGAGAGTCCTTCAGGTGCCTTTTGGCAAACTCCAGGCGGGCTGCCATGTGCCTTTTACTAAGGTGTGGCTTCCGTCTGGCCACTCTACCATACAGGCCTGATTGGTGGATTGCTGCAAAGATGGTTGTCCTTCTGGAAGGTTCTCCTCTCTCCACAGAGGACCTCTGGAGCCCTGACAGAGTGACCATCGGGTTCTTGGTTACTTCACTGACTAAGGCCCTTCTCTCCCGATCGCTCAGTTTAGATGGCCAGCCAGCTCTAGGAAGAGTCCTGGTGGTTTCGTACTTCTTCCACTTAGGGCCGATTTATACTTCACACTCAGAACGTGTACGCGCCCGCATCATGGCTGTCACGTGTTCCCAGCGTTCATTTCACGCGTCCTCTGAGCAGGTCCTCAGAAATTAACGTGATGCGTGCGCGAGTTGCAGTACCAGGAAAAAGTCGGGGGGCGCAGTGTGCTAAATATCGGAACGTGACGTCAGTGTCTCTGTTTACTATCTACATGTGACAGAAAGCCTCTATGCAGATCGATGTGCGTGCTTTGCTGTCTGATGAATGGTTCGATGTGGTGAAGCAAAATGCCGACATACAGATGCATTTGTGGTGCTTTTATATTCAAGCGTCACATATTCCCGATTGTAATGACATGATACATTTTAAAAGTCTCACGAAACATCTTTTGTGCTGTCTTTTTTTTTTTTTTGCAACTTCGCAACAGCAACATTATGTATAGCGCTGTAGCCACTGAGAAAAAAATAAAGGACACGGTGAAAACGTGTATTTTGTGATTAAAGTGGAAATTTCGGCTTTAATCTCGAATTGCCCACTTTAACCTCGTAGTTTACTTTATCATTAAAGCAGGCGGTCGTAAACGTCATCCCAGTTTTTAATCGCTACGAGCTTCTTGGACCTGACAGCTGCGGCAAGCAGCAATAGAACACTACACAGAACAAATTAAATGTCTGATAAGCCAACTCTCTGCACATTTAGAATCATTAGATTTATACTTGATATTACTTTCATGATGGAATGCATTAAAGTGTGTATGTTACACTGTACATATAATTTAGTTTAAATAATGAATACTGTTAATAATTACACACATGGGGGTGACACAGCGGCGGAGCGGTAGCACTGCTGTCTCGCTCGAGTTATGTCGCTGGTATTTCCTGCTTGTATTCCACACTGGGCTCCGGTTTCCTTCCAAAGATATGCAGATTTGGGGATTTGGTACCGCTAAAATGACGCTAGTGTATGTGACTGTGTGCTTGTATTCACCTTGTGATGAGCTGAGACCTCGTCCAGGGATTGTTTCTCAGTCGTGCCCAAATGCTTGCTGGAATGGACACATCCATGGATTTATGAATTTAATCAATAAACATCCTTTTCAGAGATATTACGGTAAGGTGTTATCGGAATTTAATGAGTGTTCTAGGCAATTCACTACACAGAGAAGCCGAACATGTTCTCACTGTGATAATATCTCGCACTGCCACCTGGTGGATTCCTCCAGATTTATGTAAAGTAGGCACGCAAGTATAAACACTACAGCGCTTGCGAGGCAGGAGCATCCTCTGCAGCATGCATCGCGTGAAGTATAACTCTGGCCTTACGGATGATGGAGGCCACTGTGCTCATTGGGACCTTCAAAGCAGCAGAAATTTTTCTGTAACCTTCCCCAGATTTGTGCCTCGAGACAATCCTGTCTTGGAGGTCTACAGACAATTCCTTTGACTTCATGCTTGGTTTGTGCTCTGACATGAACTGTCAACTGTGGGACCTTCTATAGACAGGTGTGTGCCTTTCCAAATCATGTCACATCAACTGAATTGACCACAGGTGGACTCCAATTAAACATCTCAAGGATGATCAGGGGAAACGGGATGCACCTGAGCTCAATTTGAGCTTCATGGCAAAGGATGTGAATACTTATGTACATGTGCTTTCTCAATTTTTTTATTTTTAATAAATTTGCAAAAATCTCAAGTAAACTTTTTTTCATGTTGTCATTATGGGGTGTTGTGTGTAGAATTCTGAAGAAAAAATGAATTTAATCTATTTTGGAATAAGGCTGTAACATAAGAAAATGTGGAAAAAGTGATGCGCTGGGAATACTTTCCAGATGCACTGTATCTTTAGCTTTTAGTCCAGATGAGGTTCTAGAGGATGTAAATATCATCACATACATTACAATTAAGAAGAGAAAACCCAAATTCAGACACATTATTGGGTAGGAAGGCTCTGATCGGAGTCTTTACAGCTGATATTGATCACCCATTCCATTCCATTAGGATCTGCTGATATCAATAATAATAATAATAATACTGTTTTTCTTTTTTTTTTTAAATAATAAATGTATTTTCAGCCATTCATGAACTTCATATTTAATAGTAAAGTGCTACGGCATACAGCATACACAAAGAAAATTTACCCATAATGCACACATGATGGAACAAAAACAAGCAGAATTAAACAAAAGGCCTGTCTTAATCATACTCCACATTTTTAATAAAATGTTCAATTAGATATTTGTAGCTGTCTACTCCGACAAGAAGAAAATGAGACAGTCTTGGTGAACGCTTCAGGTTCTTATCTAAGAATATCAGCATCTCTGCATGTTCTGAGGACAGTCTGGTCCTCCTGTAATCCACGACGTGTGCTACCATACTAAACAGACCCTCGCTGTCCCCACTCGTAGAAGGAGGGCACAGGTAGGACGACGACTTTTATTGGTCCTCCAGAACGCCAGTGGCCCAGCGTCTCTTGTGGTATGAGGTTCACAGAGATAAAGATTCACCTCTGATGCCGCTGACTCAAATATCGTTT
>JANRMT010062807.1:14048894-14126446 GCA_026402145.1 Polypterus bichir lapradei
TTTGGAGAAAAAAATCATTATAATGATAATATCCGTTACAGAATTTATAACTGAATAGTGACTATTCACACTCAATGCTTATTATGTACTAGCAAAATACCCGCGCTTCGCAGTGGCGAAGTACTGCCTTAAAATTTTTATTAAGAAGACAATCAAACCTTTTTAAAACTGAGGGAAAATATACCAATAATTATTTGTTAAGGATCTCTTTGTATGCCACGTTGTCAGTTCGGCCCTCCAGTTGTAATAGGACCAAGCTGTAGCTGTGCGCTGAGCTTACTCTTGAGCATGCAACGTACAGTTGGCCATGTGAACAGAAATCTTGTTTCAAATCTCACAGCTTGGATTGCTGCTGTCATAATCAGTTTGAGTTTCATTGTTTGTTTCAATTACGACAGTATTTGTAGGACTTGTGTTGAAGAGACATTCGGCATCTGTCAAGCGTTGTAAGTATACAACCAGTTTCATTGATAACTTCACATCCAGCTTTTGAGAGTTTAAACATTCATAAGCATCAAAGTGTCCACTACTGAAATCGTCACCTGTCAATCTAAGATGTTTAAGAGGCATTGGCGGTTGTCCAAAGGTCTAAAATATTTGGCCATTTCGGTACACTTAAGCATTTCACTCTTCTAGTGCTCCTGTGTAGTATAATTATCTCCTGTACCGTCATCAGACACAATGTTCCTCCGGATATCAAGAGTGAGCCTGATATGGCCGTGCAATATGTAACAAAGAGAATGGAAAAGGCAGGTGCCATCTCCGGGCATGGAAACCACTTGGTAAGTGACAGTTCTTTGATCGATGGTGATCACCTTGATAGACATGGTAATGGGGGTACGGTTGGAATGATAAAGGAAATGGGTACCAGAACAATGTAAAGTAAGTCTAAAATTCCTACACAATAACTATAATCGTAATAAATGATCAATAAAACAGCGGAGAAGCCGTGGATTAAATAAAAAGGCTGTAGTTATCAGCAGGGAGATGTGAATACCGTGGCGAAGCAAGGAAGGGAATGTAGAGACTGGAGCGACAGACGGCCTTATATAGGCAGGCAGCCAACAACGTGAGAGACGTTGGGATGGGGGACCCAACGCCGCCTCACACGGTGACCGAGCTGCAGGCTATGGACGTATATATGTACGTAAGTAGGATTCAATTAGCGTTGGGAACCCGCGTACCAAATTTCTTGAAGATGGGGTCAGCCTTCTAACTACACGGGAAGTTGTAGAATTAGTGACATTGGAAAGTTCAATATGGCAGCTGACAGTGGCGTCACACCACCGAAATAAGTACGTACATTGGTTTCGGTTAGTGCAGGGAAGCCGCCTACCAAATTTCATGAAGATGGGGCCATGAATAAGAAAGTTCAACATGGCGGACGCTGTTGACCGTTGTGACCGTTACGCGTAGAATTTCGAAATGAAATCTGCTTAACTTTTGTAAGTAATCTGTAAGGAATGAGCCTGCCAAATTTCAGCCTTCTACCTACACGGGAAGTTGGAGAATTAGTGATGTTTGGAAAATTCAATATGGCGGCCGACAGTGGCGTCATACCACCGAAATAAGTACGTACATCGGTTTTGGTTAACGTAGGGAAGCCACCTACCAAATTTCTTGAAGATGGGGTCAGCCTTCTACCTACACGGGAAGTTGGAAAATTAGTGACGTTGGAAAGTTCAATATGGCGGCCGACAGTGGCGTCATACCATTGAAATAAGTACATACGTCAGTTTCAGTTAGCGCAGGGAATCCACCTACCAAATTTCGTGAAGATGGGGCCATAAATAAGAAAGTTCAACATGGCGGACGTTGTCGACCGTTATCAACCGTTATGACCGTTACGTATAGAATTTCGAAATAAAACCTGCTTAACTTTTGTAAGTAAGCTGTAAGGAATGAGCCTGCCAAATTTCAGCCTTCTACCTACATGGGAAGTTGGAGAGTTAGTGATGAGTCAGTCAGTCAGTCAGTCAGTCAGTCAGTGAGTGAGTGAGGGCTTTGCCTTTTATTATTATAGATAGATATATATATATATATATATATATATATATATATATATATATATTTACACACACACACATAAACATATATATATACATATCTATACATATACACATATATATACACACACACATATATACATACATATATATATATCTACATATATACACATACATATACATACACACACATATATACACACAAATACATATATATACATACACACACACATATATAAACATATATATACACTAGCAAAATACCCGCGCTTCGCAGCGGCGAAGTACTGCATTAAAATTTTTATTAAGAAGTAAATTTAAACTTTTTAAACTGAGGGAAAATATGCCAATAATTATTTGTTAAGGATCTCTTTGTATACCACATTGTGAGTTCGGCCATCCGGTTGTAACATGACCAAGCTGTGCGCTGAGCTTACTCTTGAGCATGCAACTTACAGTTGGCCATGTGAACAGTAATCTTGTCTCAAATCTCACAGCTTGGATTGCTGCTGTCATAATCAGTTTGAGGTTCATGGTTTGTTTCAATTACGACAGTATTTGCAGGACTTGTGTTGAAGTGACATTCGGCATCTGTCAAGCGTTGTAAGCTTACAACCGGTTTCATCACATCCAGCTTTTGAGAGTTTAAACACTCATAAACATCAAAGTGTCCACTACTGAAATCGTCACCTGTGAATGTAAGATGTTTAAGAGGCATTGGCGGTTGTCGAAAGGTGTAAAATATTTGACCATTTCGGTACACTTGAAAGCACCAACCGAACAATTCAGCAGCAGCCATCAACTCACATGCAGAACCATAGGTGAAGGGCTTAAGCATTTCACTCTTCTAGTGCTCCTGTACCGTCATCAGTCCACACCTTGAACCTGTCTCAGTCATTCAATACATAAGAAACAATGTTCTTCCGGATATCAAGAGTGAGCCTGATATGGCCGTGCAATATGTAACACAGAGAATGGAAAAGGTAGGTGCCATCTCCGGGCAAGGAAACCACTCGGTAAGTGACAGTTCTTTGATCGATGGTGATTACCTCGATAGACATGGTAATGGGGGTTGGAATGATGAAGGAAATGGGTACCTGAGTAACGTAAAGTAAGTGTAAAATACCTATACAATAACTATAATTGTAATAAACAAACAATAAAACAGCGGAGAAGCCGTGGATTAAACAAAAAGGCTGTAGTTATCAGCAGGGAGACGTGAATCCCGTGGCGAAGCAAGGAAGGGAATGTAGAGACTGGAGCGATGGACGGCCTTATATAGGCAGGCAGCCAACAACGTGGGAGGCGTTGGGATGGGGGACCCAACGCCGCCTCACATGGTGACCAAGCTGCAGGCTATGGACGTATATATGTACGTAAGTAGGATTCAGTTAGCGTTGGGAACCCGTGTACCAAATTTCTTGAAGATGGGCCCATAAGTAACAAAGACTGTTGAAAAGTTCAATATGGCGGCCGACAGTGGCATCATACCACTGAAATAAGTACGTACATTGGTTTCGGTTAGCGCAGGGAAGCTGCCTACCAAATTTCGTGAAGATGGGGCCATGAATAAGAAAGTTCAATATGGCGGACGTTGTTGATCGTTATGACCGTTACGCGTAGAATTTCGAAATGAAACCTGCTTAACTTTTGTAAGTAAGCTGTAAGGAATGGGCCTACCAAATTTCAGCCTTCTACCTACACGGGAAGTTGGAGAATTAGTGATGTTTGGAAAATTCAATATGGCGGCCAACAGTGGCGTCATACCATCGAAATAAGTACGTACATCGGTTTCGGTTAGCGCAGGGAAGTCACCTACCAAATTTCGTGAAGATGGGGTCAGCCTTCTACCTACACGGGAAGTTTGAAAATTGGTGACTTTGGAAAGTTCAATATGGCGGCCGACAGTGGCGTCATACCATCGAAATAAGTACATACATCGGTTTCGGTTAGTGCAGGGAAGCCGCCTACCAAATTTCGTGAAGATGGGGCCATAAATGAGAAAGTTCAACATGGCGGACGTTGTCGACCGTTATCGACCGTTATGACCGTTACGTGTAGAATTTCGAAATGAAACCTGCTTAACTTTTGTAAGTAAGCTGTAAGTAATGAGCCTGCCAAATTTCAGCATTCTACCTACATGGGAAGTTGGAGAATTAGTGATGAGTCAGTCAGTCAGTCAGTGAGTGAGTGAGGGCTTTGCCTTTTATTATTATAGATATACATACATATCTACATATATACACACACAGCTATTTCGTGTCAGTGCAAGACACTGCTTGTTAAAACGGATAACTCCCGCTCTTACGTGCAAGTCTGCGTGGATATTATGAACTATCGTATTTGTTCAAGTTCTATTTAAATTTTAAATAGAAGGAATTTTTATTTAGTCTACAGAAATATCTTTGGTAGGAATGGTAAAAACAGACAGGAATATTATTCCTGAATAAATCAACTCAAACCTTAAACAACTTATAATATTTTGCTCTCCATAAAAATATATGCTGTCTAAATTATACAAGTTAGAAATAAAGTAAACTTTAAAAGAACAAACATTAAAATTTCTTTACTCTTATGTAATTTTATATAAAAAATAAACTTAGATTTTAAATATCCCAAAAGATTTTGCTCTCCATAAAAATATATCCTGTCAAAATTATACAAATTCAAATATGAACATGCTGCATAACAAAACCTGGAAACATAAATAAAATGTGTTCCTTTCAGCAATAACAAATCAAATCATTCAGTTGTCTTTGCTCATATGTCATTTTAGAGCTGGACGCCTGGCATCTTTTTTTGGCAACAAGTTCGTTTATGTTTGGTGTGAGGTTCTGTGTTGTGGAGATTCTCAGGATGGACTGCAGGTGCTCATGAGTGAGGCGACTCCTGTGTGCTGTTTTGTTAGTCTTCATCACTGAGAAGAGCTTCTCACACAGATATGTGCTACCAAACATGCACAAGGTTCGAGCCGCATGTAGACGGACTTTTTTTGTTCTTCAAAGTCACTAAAGCGCCGTGCGCTCAGTTTATCAGCAAAGTGCGTATTTGGGAACACCGTAGTGACGACTTGGTTCAACATTACTTGGCAACAGGGAAGGTGGGGCAAGTTGCACTGGTGAATTTGTGTCTCCCATAAAAGCAGCTTCACATGAAATCACTTTGTGATTGTGCATGGGTAAAAACGTCCGCTGAAGTGTCAGATTCTTATTTAATTCTTCTGCTTTCTGTATCTTCTGCATTGCATTCAGGTCTTTCAGGTTACCATGATGTTTTGTCTCATAGTGCCGTCTTAGATTAAATTCTGTAATTACAGCCACATTAGCTCCACAAATGAGACACACGGGTTTAACGGCAATGTCAGTAAACATATACTCAGCCTCCCATCGGTTTTTAAAGGCTCTATTTTCAGAATCAACTTTTCTCTTAAGCATCGTGTGGGCTAGCTTCGCAATAACTTGCAAGCTAGACTTGATTAACGCGGTAAGTGTTCGGCAAGGCAGCTGAAGCGCTGCATTATGGGATCTGTAGTTTATTGTGTTACCAGCGCTTCATATACCCGGGCCATTAATAACAATAATACAGTATATAAAATGATCTCGCGGGACGGATATAATTACACGCCGGGCCGGATGTGGCCCGCGGCCCTTGAGTTTGACACATATGGACTAAATAGAACTTGAAAAGATATATTTTTTCAAATGTGATCGCGCAATTCAGATAGAGTTGACGCGCACTACAGCCTGCATGCCTCAATAAGTCACCCTCCCCTCGCTCTTACTTTTTTACCGTTCATCTAATGAATACACTGAGTATGGCTTTACCAAAACAATCATTGATGGCGAATAAAGTATTCATTATTCAAGTATGTAGAATGGGGTATATATATACATATATATATACCCGTGTATCGCAGCGGAGACGTAGTGTGTTAAAGAAGCTATGAAAAAGATTTGTTTCTTACTCCATCAATAAACAGCTCGTCGTCTTCTTTTTTTTAACACTGTCTTCCTTTAGCGGGACATTGACTTTTTCCACCGTGTGCTTTGTTTCTGCAGTAGCTGCACTTATGAATATGTTTGTATGTATCAGACGCTTCATATTTTTTTGCTGCCTTTTCAATTGTGTAATTCGGTTTTTGTTCAGCACTCTTTGGAACTGTTGCTTTTTGTCTGTGCACTGCGTCAGTTCACGTGAGCCGCTCGGTGTACATGCATCGAAGTTTCCCAGCTGTGCTGGTGCCATGACGTGCTATGTCCATGGCTGTATCTAATGTTACCTAAGTCCCGGCACTTAAAACTTTCTCTCGCAGTTTCGCTGAGTTTGTGCCAAACACCACCCTGACCATCTCATCTTTCTCTGCATAAGCACAGTCCTTCACCCGTGAATATTTACTCGTGGCAGTGTTTCTATTGGATTGCCGCTGACGGACGGCCTTATATGGGCAGGCACTAAATTACAAACGCTAGCGGCAGCCTGTCTATGAACTTAATTTAAAGTTTAGTTTTACATCGTGCTTTGTTTCCGAAGTAGCAGAACTCATGAATATGGTTGTATATGTCACTCGCTCGCTTCTTATTGTTTCGCTCCCTTCTCAATTATATAATGCATATTTTCTTCAGCGCTTTTTGGAGGTCTTCCTGGTTTTCTACCTACTGCGTGATTACGTGGGAGGCGTGATGATGTCACACGAAACTCCGCCCCCACGGGTTTCAAGCTCATCTCCATTACAGTAAATGGAGAAAAACAGCTTCCAGTTATGACCATTACGCGTAGAATTTCGAAATGAAACCTGCCCAACTTTTGTAAGGAAGCTGTAAGGAATAAGCCTGCCAAATTTCAGCCTTCTACCTACACGGGAAGTTGGAGAATTAGTGATGAGTCAGTCAGTCAGTCAGTCAGTCAGTCAGTGAGTGAGGGCTTTGCCGTTTATTAGTATAGATAATTAGTATTATTTTATTTAGGTCTAAAAATTAGGCTCATACCATTCTACCCAACAAGCCAATAAGCGGGCTGATGACAATTTCTGACTAATCGACGTCCACTTGATAAAGATTTATATTTATGTACCAGCTCAGTTAAACTCTGCATCCGTTTCCTCCCATCTACCTACACATTCACTGAAAGGCTAATCAAAGGGATTTTAGTCAAAATATCGAATGCCTGGTTAATTAATTATGCAAATGAATCAGTCAACAAACACTGACTGGCAGATGGAATCGTGGATCTAAATGATCTAGAAGGTGACATCTTCCTGAACTGAACGTGGCTGGTTGACCAGTCTTACGAATTCCACTCTTTTTGCTGTCCCAGTAAGTCTTTGGCGTTCTTGCTGTCAGTATTATAAGGCTGAGTTTTCTAAGTGCTGCCATATTGGAGGCCGAGTGAGAGTGGACTACTGTGCTAGACTAAGCTTGCTGGTCACCTCAGCCTTTGAACAGCTCGTTCTTCACACCAGTCCCTTTTGTGTTGACTTCTCAGATGGTGAATAAGGTTTGTATTGTTGAAAGTGTTAGCAGAGAATCCTCCATCACTAACTTCTTTTTGCACAAATATTACAAACCGCAAATTTGTTACCTCTTGTAGGAAGGCAATAAAACTGGCGAGGATGTGTTTCTGTATTTTGGTAATGTTGGAACTTTGTCTTGCGTGCTTTTTATCATTCAAGATCAGATGTTAAGGTCAGCTAATTTACTGATCATCAGTCAAGTCATTTGGAGTGAAAAGTGGCTGATTTTGATTTGTGATCGATTGATCAGTTCAGGCCTGTCATTTACATATGAGAGAAAGGTGGAGAAATTGAACAGACAGCAGCAGCAGAACATGTAAAGACCACACATGGAGTGACCAGATCAGAAATGGCACCTCAGTGTGAGGAAGGATATCCAACCAGTGTGCCACCACTTGTACTGTTTCATTTATTTTAAAAGGCGGGCAGTGCTTAGGAATTTGGACATCAAACCCTGAAGCTGCAGGTTCAAATTCAGCTATTGACACCATGTGACCTCGCAAGTCACGTGACCTGCCTGTGCTCCTGTTGGAAAAACAACTGTAGATGTTTTTTTCCCAAAATTACCAAAGTTCAGCAGCTCTAACATACAACATAAGATTCAGCAAAAGTCTAATGTGTCGAAATGATTCCACAGACAAAATATCTTCATTTTTAAAAGCTTGAGTAAAACTTCTAAGTAAAACAGTTGACACATAAAAGAGAAAATTGATATAGCCAAGAAAACAAAAAGTAAAGTTCTTGTTAAGAAAAGTTGTGTTCAAAGCTTATAAATCTTGTTTCATTTCTAATCTTTACAAAATCGGAGCTATTTAAGGACGGTCAGAGAACTGCATGCCTGTCCCATTTCCAAGTTGTCTTTGAAGTCCCTGTGGACTCGGACCTGTTTAAACATCAAGTGCCTCAATTATCACACTGAATCTCAGTTATAGCAAGAAAGTTCAATCTGTTATTAACTTAGAGGAGGTAACGACTATCGCATTGTCTATGGCTATGACTGAGGAGACACTAATGTGAATTTAATTTAAAGCATTACTTTCGAGTAGTGAGAAAAGTGCTATATAACTGTAAAGAATTATTATGCAGGAGCACAGACAGTTACTATACTATACTTCAACATGAAATGTCTAATTTTACTTTTACATTAACTATGGTTTTCAAATCACTAGCAGTTACACTGCAAACGGACATTTAAACATTTCTCATTTCAAACATTGGCTGTTTCTTGAAGTTTATTCACGGGTCGCTCCAGTGTGCTGAATTCAGTCTGCACACAAACTTAGGGTCCTATGGATTCAGTTTTATTTTTTCACAAACTCTGTTTTATTTTATTTGATTTTCGGTTTGCTCAATTTTATTTTATTATATTTTTTTTAATACGATAAGTAGCAACAGCTACAATAAAACAAATCATAATGACTTCCATTTAATGACACAGCACACTAGCCCAACTGAACCTTATTTTGCAGTTCCATTCATCAGGTAGGAGCTCAGATCCTCCATGATGTCGTGTGCTGAGACTGCAGTAGGACAGCGAGTGCCCTCCACAACTGTAAGAACCATTTAGTTTGACACATCCTTCTGAGATGAAGGTTCACTTCACTTTGAGAGTCTGGGATATTTGTTATAGCCTGAGCTGATGTGTTCTCGGCCAGAAAGAACTCTTTGTAGAGGTGAATATATGTTCAGCGAGGTACCCTACTGATTTCAAGCAGCTACTCCTCCTGGTGTTTGATAGATAATAACAACAACAACATTTATTTATATAGCACATTTTCATACAAAAAATGTAGCTCAAAGTGCTTTACATAAGGAAGAATAGAAAAATAAAAGACATAGTAAGAAATTAAAATAAGTCAACATTAATTAACATCGAATAAGAGTAAGGTCCGATGGCCAGGGAGGACAGGAAAAACAAAAAAAAAAAAACTCCAGACGGCTGGAGAGAAAAAATAAAATCTGCAGGGATTCCTGACCATGAGACCGCCTGCCCAGTCCCCTCTGGCAATCTACCTAACATAAATGAACCAGTCCTCTTTGTGTTTAGGGTTCTCACGGAAGGGCTTGATGATGATGGTCATGTAGACTTTTGGCTTTTAGTCCATCAATGTTGGAGCATCATGATGCTTTGAGTAGGTGGTGGTGGCGCAGGCCAACATCACAAAGAAACCGGAAAAAGAAACAGAAGAGAGAGTAGGGGTCAGTACGGATTTTAGAGCCACCATGAATAATTATAATGAATTGAACATACAGAGTATCAGGATTAAATGAAGGTGAAGTTATGAGATGGCCATGTTAAAATAATGTGTTTTCAGCAGTGTTTTAAAGTGCTCCATCGTATCAGCCTGGCGAATTCCTTCTGGCAGGCTATTCCAGATTTGAGGCGCATAGCAGCAGAAGGCCACCTCACCACTTTTAAGTTTTGCTCTTGGAATTCTAAGGAGACACTCATTTGAGGATCTGAGGTTACGATTTGGAATATAAGGTGTCAGGCATTCCGATATATAAGATGGAGCGAGATTATTTAAGGCTTTATAAACCATAAGCTGAATTTTAAAGTCAATCCTGAATGACACAGGTAACCAGTGTAGTGACATCAAAACTGGAGAAATGTGTTCGGATTTTCTTTTCCTAGTTTGGATTCTAGCAGCTGCATTCTGCACTTGTTGCAAACGATTTATGTCTTTCTTGGGTAGTCCTGAGAGGAGTGCGTTACAGTAATCTAGTCGACTGAAAACAAACGCGTGAATTAATTTCTCAGCATCTTTCAATGATATAAGAGGTCTAACTTTAGCTATGTTTCTTAAGTGAAAAAATGCTGTCCTAGTGATCTGATGAATATGAGATTTAAAATTCAGGTTACAGTCAACAATTACCCCTAAGTTCTTTACCTCCGTCTTGACTTTTAATCCTAATGCATCAAGTTTATTTCTGATAACCTCATTGTCTCCATTATCGCCAATCACTAAAATTTCAGTTTTCTTTTTATTTAGCTTGTGAAAATTACTATTCATCCTTTCAGAAATACCAGTAAGACATTGTGTTAGTGAATCGAGAGAATCGGGGTCATCAAGTGCTATTGATAAGTACAGCTGTGTGTCATCAGCATAGCTGTGGTAGCTTACGTTGTGCCCTGAGATAATCTGAACTAAAATAAATACTTTATTAATCCCAAGGGGAAATTCACACACTCCAGCAGCAGCATACTGATAAAAACAATATAAAATTAAAGATTGATAACAATGAAGTATAACAGACAATAACTTTGTATAATATTAACGTTTACCCCCTCGGGTGGAATTGAAGAGTCGCATAGTGTGGGGTCTCCTCCGTCTGTCAGTGGAGCAGGACGGTGACAGCAGTCTGTCGCTGAAGCTGCTCCTCTGTCTGGAGATATCACGGGGTCCATGAGGGGCCTGGGCCTTCCTAAAATCCACCACCAGCTCCTTGGTCTTGCTGGTGTTCAGGTGTAAGTGGTTTAAGTCGCACCATTTAACAAAGTCCTTGATTAGGTTCCTATACTCCTCCTCCTGCCCCCTCCTGATTCAGCCCACGATAGCAGTGTCGTCAGTGAACTTTTGCACGTGACAGGACTCACATATTGGTCATATTGGAAGTCTGATGTATATAGATTGAACAGGACCGGAGAAAGTCCAGTCCCCTGCGGCGCCCCTGTATTGCTGACCACAATGTCAGACCTGCAGTTCCCGAGACGCACATACTGAGGTCAGTCTGTAAGATAGTCCACGATCCATGGCACCAGGTGTTAGTCTACTGCCATCTCTGTCAGCTTGTCCCTAAGGAGCAGAGGTTGGATGGTGTTGAAGAAGAAGGCAGACTTTCCCACATCACTAGTGATGAAGCCTCACTACAGTATTTCTAGTGCTGCCAGGTCTCTCCTACCAAACTGATGCCATGACACCCTGTTAGGCGTAACCCTTTGAAAACGTCCTGGTCTGCTGTCAGACAGTATGGTGCATTGTCTGTCAGCTCTGCTGAAATGTCAGGAAGATTCAGCTGGTTGTTGTGAAGGAAATGAAGTGCTGCTGCTTGTGAAAAGGTGGAGAAGTTACAGCTCTCCATAAAGAGAACATCTGACAGAAAGTCCTGCTCTTCAGGACCTGAAATTGTAATTATGTGAATTATTATTGGTGATTCTTAAACCTTAAATGTTACAGATTGAAAACGTGCATCATTACGTCTGTAGCTTCATCTACTGCATATCTTAAAATAATTACAAAGCAAAAGCGAACTAAGCTGGAAGGAGCTAAATCCGGGAATTAAACAGAACAAAAGAAAGAGAGACCCGCTTTTAAGGGCTCGTGGCATCTGAGGAGACGCCTGCTCTTCTGCTCAGGTTTGTAGGGCCGAGTTTATAAAGGAAGAGTCAAACGTGGAGCTCGCGTGCCTCATCACCGCCAGGTGAAACATTTATTACATCAGAAACATCGTTGTTAATTTATAAAAGGGATCCCGTTAACAACCAGTGCCATTTAATAATAACATTTTTCTGCAGGAATGACTGTTAATACCAGTTAAATATTATTTCATGTACAATTAGACCTTCCTCCATAAAATAATTACCATACAGTTGAATGTTTACTTGCCTGTCACTATGTTGAGGACGCGGTGCTCTCGGCTATCTGTGCTTTCATCAATACAACAGAAATTTTCTTGCCACAAATCTTTCAAAGAATGGCCTCCATATGTTGTTCAAAGACACGGGCCAATGAGTTTGACGAAGACTGTGCTCAGATTCTGGCAGCGCGCCTTCCTGTTTACAATGCTTAATAAAGAAAGGACGTATCTTTGTCATGTTTTTCAAGCGGTACGTCTGACTAACAAGGCCACAAAATCCTCCACAAACTGGCGTCTTGCATCTGACGATTTTGTCGTTTCCTCTTTTGTTACCTGAAGGTGAACACCTATTGATCTTAATTTAAGTTTTAGATTTGACGCGGTCATTGCAAGTATCTTCTCGTGTCCAGTCTATGGTGTGCTGGCAAAACTTGCAGAGAAGTTGTTGTCCAGATTTGTAAAAGTCGCCGGGATATTGTTGTGCCCTCAATCTTGCAGTTAAGTTGGTGTTTCTTAGTTTTTTCTGCGTAGTTGGGGTATCTGATTCTGCTGGCTTTGACATTTCTGTCTCATGGAGCTAGCTAATTCACGTGGCTTTAACGAGAAAACATACAGGAAAGACGCACTCAAACAGACAGAGGCACGACTGAATTCCTACAAATTCTGAATTATTTTTAGATTTACTGACTGACTTCTAGTTGAAATATTTTTCTTTCATTTTTTTTAAGTGCAGCAGTATGTCTTTAAACTTGAGGAGCCAAGCCACTGCTTTCTTCAAGTGATGCCAATCAGAAAAGTAGGTGATTAGTTTGTTGACGGACTCAGTCGCCTCCTCTACTCTTGTCATGTTGGCTGCACAACTTTTAATTTCTGGATCATCTTCAAAGAGTGAATCGTTCAGTTGATCTGGTCTTTTTGGCCACTCACATTCGGGCTTCATTAAGAAACTTGGACCTTGTGACCATGTGGTGCTTTTGAGAAAGCTTTCTGTGCTTGGCCCTCTGGATGCTTGATCAGCCGGATTAAGGGCAAATGTGACGTACCTCCACTGTGAAGATTGTGAATGATCTCTGATCGATCACGGAGATTCTGTTGGCAACAAAGGCCTTGAATCGAGTGCTTTCATTTGAAATGTATTTTAGCACTGTGGTGCTGTCAGTCCAAAATGTCGATTCTTGTAGGGGCCTTTGAAGCTCACCTTTTAGGATTTTGTCCATTTTAACTGCCACGATGGCTGCTGTCAACTCCAATCTTGGAATCGTGACCTTCAATGGTGCAACTCTTGACTTGCCCATCAGGAATGAACAATGCTTTTTGCCCTTTTCGTCGGTTAACACAAGGTAAGTGACAGTGCCATACCCATCTTCACTGGCATCTGCAAAATGGTGCATCTGAGCTGACTTTATGGTTCCAAAGGTTTGACACATCTGTTCACTTTATAGTCTGTAAGTAACTTCAAATCATCCATCCATTTTTTCCATTTCTGAATGTGTTTGACTTTTAATTCTTCATCCCACCCAAATCTCTCTTTGCTCAAATCTCTTAGAATTAGCTTTGCTGGCAGTATGGCAGGTGCTAGAATGCCAAGGGGATCATAAACTGAGCTGAACAACAGACAGAATACCACGCCTTGTAGCGGGCTTGTTTTGTAACTTAATCTCAAATTTGAAACTGTCCATGTGGACTCAGGGAAGGAGACTGTGGCGCAAGTCTAAGGCCTTGTGTTCAGGAGCTGTGTCTTCTTTAGGAATAGACAATAAAACTGCTCTGTTGTTACTCACCCACTTGGTCAAATGAAGTCCACCTCTAAGGCATAGCGCTTGGAGGTCCTTTGCCAGTTTTATTGCTTGTTGTTCTGTTGCCAGCGACTTTAAGCAGTCCTCTACATAGAAGTTATTGAGTACGGTGTTAACAGCTTCCTCAGGAAATGTGTCTCTGGCATCTTCGGCTTAAGCATAAGAAGCACAACTGGGTGAAGAAGTAGCACCAAGAAGATGTGCTGTCTGTACTGACGTTTCTCCTTCTTTCGTATGCAGGATATAATTTCCAATGAATGAATTTGTTGCATAGACTTGACGCACGTCTTCTTTTAGTAGTTCAACAACTTTATTTCGAACAACAATAACAAAGTAATCTTATAGCAGTTGGTAAATATTAAGACATTTCATTGTGCCCACCAAAATTCCTCCCTCTCACATCTGGAATCGCACAACACATATCTTGCATGCGCACATGAACTCTCAGTCAAACGCATGAAATTAACAATGGTGCATTTACACATATTCAAAAACTACTCTTGTTTAAATGAAAAGGTCCACTTAAGTTACGGCTCTTACACTGTCATTTTGAATTCTTCTAGGTCTTTGCTTAGATTACCTTCAGACCACCATAAAAAGCGTAAGAGATCAGTGTCTTTATCTGGGACTTTAACTTGGTAGAACATTAACTTGTGTCTGCCATTAGTGCTACTGGCTCCTTTCTAAATCTCATAAGGACACCAATGAGCGTGTTAGTTAGGTCAGAACCTTTTAATAATTGTTCATTAAGTAAAGTCCCTTATAGGTGGATGTGTAATCAAAGACCACTCGTATCTTATCTTATTTTTCTTTGGATGATACACACCATGATGTGCGATGTACCACACCCTGAGTTCACTGCAATGCAAGCTTTCTCTGGGTACTTTAACGCTTGTCAATATTGTCTTTCATGAAGGCTTTATAGTCTTTGTGGACACCTGAATTTTTGCTCAGTTTTCCCTTGAGCCCAATAGCATTCTGCTCAGCGATTGTTTGACATTTTCAGTGTTTCATCATTCAAAAGGCAAATTTAAGCAATAGTGGCCACCTACCAGTCTCGTAGATTCTGAGGCTATGCGCATGAACTTGATGTCCTCCTGCGACATTTCAGAGCTGCACTCTGGGAAATCTGTGTTATACTGTTACAGCGGCACATCTTCAATTTCTGTTTTGGACATTTGATTGATTGAATGTTTAGGCAGCTTACCAATTTGTTTTGCGAGGTCATCTATCTCTTTGTATGGCCCACCAACCACCCATCCAAGTGCAGTCTTCACAGCATGAGGTCCACCTCCTTGGGTAGCCTGTCTAGATTTAGTATTCTGTAATAATCAGGATAGAATTGAGGGTGTAGAGGAGATTGGACCACTAGGGTCATGGGACCATAATGTAATACAATTCTCAGTATTTTGTAATAGTACGGATGCAAAGACTAAAATTGTTAAGTTGAACTTTGGTAGGGCTAATTTTGAGCAGATGCGACAAAGTCTAAGTAGGATACACTGGGATAAGCTTTTAAGTGTGGAGACAGTCGAGGAGCAGTGGAACAGGTTTAAAAATGTAATGCAGGACAGATACAGACCTAAATGTGGAATTAATAGGAAACTAAAAAAAACTCCACGGTGGATTAATAAAGATTTAAAAAAGAAGTTGCAAAGGAAAAAACTGCTGTATAAGGCATATAAGACTAATGACTGCAAAGTGAATCGTAGAGCGTATGAAAATATGAGAGTAACCATTAAGAAGGATATCAGGGAGGCTAAAAGACAGTTGGAGAGGAATAGAGCAGATAAGGAGAAAGAAGACCCCAAGAGATTCTTTAAATAGTAAAAGAACAGTCAAGGAGGAGGTCAAGTTCATCAGGAATAGTAAAGGGGAATTAAAAGGTACAGACAGTGAAATAGCAGATGCCCTAAACTTACATTTTTCTGAGGTGTTCACAAGTGAGCAAGAGGATAACCTCAGAGCAGTAACAGGGACTACTAAGGAGGTACTGAGGGATTTGGAAATTGAAGAGGGAGAAGTGCTGCTCAGATTAAATAGGATGAAATCAAACAAATCACCAGGCCCAGATAATATTTATCCTCGAGTTCTTAAGGAGGCTAGTGAGTTCAGATATAAACCCTTGACACATATTTTTAGGAAGTCACTGAGCACTGGAGAGATTCCGAAGGACTGGAAAATGGCAAATATCATCCCATTATATAAAAAGGGTGACAGGGCAGATCCAAGCAACTATAGGCCAGTAAGCTTAACATGCATCACAGGAAAATTAATGGAAGGAATTATTAAGGATAAGATTGAGCAACACATGGCAAGGACAGGAGTTATTCTGACCAGTCAGCATGGGTTCAGAAGAGGGAGGTCGTGCTTTACTAACATGTTGGAATTCTATGAGGTTGCAACAAAAGCATACGATCAAAGTGGAGCTTATGATATTATTTATCTGGACTTTCAGAAAGCATTTGATAAGGTGCCACATGAGAGGTTGGGCATCAAGTTAAAAGAAGTGGGAGTTCAGGGTGATGTTTTTAGATGGGTGCAGAATTGGCTCAGACACAGGAAGCAGAGGGTGATGGTGCGAGGAACCTCATCAGAACTGGCCGATGTTAAGAGTGGTGACCAGCAGGGGGCAGTGCTAGGGCCACTGCTATTTTTAATATATATAAATGATTTAGATAGGAATACAAGTAACAAGCTGGTTAAGTTTGCAGATGATACCAAGATAGGTGGATTAGCAGATAATTTGGAATCTGTTATATCATTACAGAAGGACTTGGATAGCAGACAGGCTTGGGCAGATTTGTGGCAGATGAAATTTAATGTCAGTAAATGTAATGTATTACACATAGGAAGTAAAAATATTGGGTTTGAATACACAATGGGCGGTCAGAAAATCGAGAGTACACCTTATGAGAAGGATTTAGGAGTCATAGTGGACTCTAAGCTATCAACTTCCCGACAGTGTTCAGAAGCCATTAAGAAGGCTAACAGAATGTCAGGTTATATAGCGCCTTGATGTGTGGAGTACAAGTCACAGGAGGTTCTGCTCACGCTTTATAACACACTGGTGAGGCCTCATCTTGAGTACTGTGTGCAGTTTTGGTCTCCAGGCTACAAAAAGGACATAGCAGCACAAGAAAAGGTCCAGAGAAGAGCGACTAGGCTGATTCCAGGACTACAGGGGTTGAATTATGAGGAAAGATTAAAAGAGCTGAGACTTTACAGTTTAAACAAAAGAAGATTAAGAGGAGACCTGAGTGACGTGTTTAAAATTATGAAGGGAATTAGTACAGTGGATCGAGACTTTTATTTTAAAATGAGTTCATCAAGAACACGGGGACACAGTTGGAAACTTGTTAAGGGTAAATTTCACACAAACATTAGGAAGTTTTTCTTTACACAAAGAACGATAGACACTTGGAATAAGCGACCAGGTAGTGTGGTAGACAGTAAGACGTTAGGGACTTTCAAAACTCGACTTGATGTTTTCTTGGAGGAAACAAGTGGATAGGACTGGCGAGCTTTGTTGGGCTGAATGGCCTGTTCTCGTCTAGAATGTTCTAATGTTCTAATGTATGATTCGTGACTGCTTGAAGATTTCTGGGTTGTTGATTCCTATTAAAAGATGAACTTCAGAGTCAATACGAGATAAGATCTGCCCACTTCTCGATATCCTCTTTGTAGCTGCCTTTTTCCAAAATCACCAAAGCTCAGCAGCTGTAACTAAAAAAAAATGGGATTCAACAAAAGCCTGACGCACAGAACTGATTCCACAGACAAAATATCTTTGTTTTTAAAAGTTTAGTTAAAATTCAAAGTAAAACAGTTCACACAAAAAAGAAATTTAAAATATCAAAAAAAAGAAAAATTCTTGTTAAGAAAAGTTCTGTTCAAAGCTTAAATCTTGTTACATCTCAAATCGTTAATATTAACATTTCTAGACAGTAAGAAAATTGAATGCTCATCCCATTTCTGAGTTGAAAATGTGTCTTTCAAGTCCCTGTTTACTGGGACACGTTCTAAACACAACTGACTCGAGCATCACTCTGTATCTCGGTTATAGAAAGAAAGTTCTGTCTCTTACTAACTTATAGGGGGAAAGACTAAGCCATTGTCTATGACTATTGAAGAAATGTATATTCTATTCAAATTAAGTAAACATTAATATGAGTTTAACTCCAAACTTTAACTTTCTAAGATCTTACACTCTTGTAGTGGAGTGCTTTCTCTGTTCACTTGAATGAAGACCTGTGTTTAGGCCTTTGGCCAATCAATATATTCATCATCATTGAGACCACAGACTTGCAAATCTGATAAGACAGAACATTTGGTTAGCATTTTTGGATCATCATCATAGTTACTCATAGTTTGGAGGAATACTTGTGTTCATCTCCCCTGAAGGTGTAACTGTCCCTGGAGCTTCTGAGTACAAATTGTTACTGTACTACCGGGGTCTATAAAGGCGTCTGTTTCTACATACCTCTCTCTCTTCTTAGATTTTACCTTAACATGAACCACATACTGTATGGTACGCACTCTTCACTGGCCCCAGTAAAGGCACAAGTTCCAGTCTCAGCTCTCCCTTCAGAAGATGTTGCCACACTGGCTGTAGCTGAAGATGTCACTCCAACCTCTTTTTTGATGTGCAGGATATCTGGGTGCTGCAAAGAACATGTCTGACATTTCATCCTTTCTTTGCGGTTCTTACCAAGATGCCCCAGTTTGAGACGGTGAAAACATAAACCTTTAGATTTTAAAAAGTCAATTCTTTCTTTATGTGGCTGATCTTTGATTTTATTAAATTCAGCAAGAGTATGTTGGCCACGTCAAAATACACAAGGCTTTTTAAATGCACAGACATCAGTAACAGTCTTTGTGACTGAGGATTCTCGAGTCCCCTTTCCAGCAGCGTCAGTAATACTTGTAGTAAAGACACTTCCTGCTCTCTGGCCGCTCTTCACAGGAAACTTAGCCTTGTCGCTCCATTCTTTTTTATTCTCTGTGCTACCTTGTGGGGCCTTTCCATAAACAGGATGCATTAACATCCTAGACTGTCAATATATAAAGATAGTTAGATCGTAAATATCTGCCTCCTTGTCTTCTCCTCCTTCAAGTTTAAAGGCTGTATGTCACCACGTATCTTGTAAGGAGTGTGGGAGCTTTGTGACGATAGTACAGATATGTTGATTGCTGTTGAATTCATCCCGGTTCCTAGTGTCCATACAGTTATGAAGAAAAGTTGTATAGTCTCTCAAGGCTCTCCATCATTTTGTTTTATTTGAGGCCATTTCAATGCTTTATCTACGTATCCATCAACTGTAAATATTTGGTTACCATAGTAACTCTCAAGTTGCTTTCTGGTCTTTTTATAGCCTTGACTTGGTGACAATCGTGCACAACCCTTAATCGTTTCCTGAGCAGGACCACTTGTGTATTGAATCAAGTAATCTAATTTATCTTGAGGGCCTTCTAGCACTTCACCTACAGCATGATCAAAGGCTCTGATAAAGTCTGTGTAAGCCAAGGGGTCGCCTGCGAATAAAGGGACTTGTCTATGTGGTACTTCACCATGTGGCGCAGGAGGAACAGGAAGTGGAGCTTCCTTTTTTTGGGCCATTTCTATTGCTGCCCTCTGACATTCGACTTGATTTTGTATGAGCACGTCAATGAGATCGTGTCTGTAAGTCTGAGAACAGCCCCAGTGTTAGTTACAGATTGTTCTTGTCTGTCACACTCAAGTTCATTCAGCCTTTGTAGGATGCTATCGAGTGTCGATTGTTCAATCACAACAGTTGTAGGGAGTGATGTTGCCAAGGCCATTAGCTGGTAAGACAAGCCACATTTCTTATCGAGAGCGCACTTTAACTGAGAAGCTTGCAGGTCTGTAGTTTCTGTTCGATCTCATTCTCGAAATTGCATCTCTCTGAATTGATTAACTGATCGTCAGATGAGTGTGCTAAACGGCTCTTTGTATCTTTCAGCCATGTTGCTTTATCGTCACTTAATTGGTCCCATTTCTTAGAGTGTTCTGTGAGTGTTGTTTTCTGTTTGTTAGTTACAGTTTCTTTACTTAGCATAGATATTACTCTTTTATTCAGCTCTTCAGCTTAACCGCAAATCTCACAAAAGATTTCAAATAGCTGCACTACTTCAGTGTGGTTTTCCAGAATGTTTTTAAGGTTTTCGATTTCAGCCTTAAGCTTAGAAAGTCGATCTTTTCTTTAAGTGATCTGTAAGATCCACAAGCACATTCTCTGGCTTTGAGTCCATACTCGGATTACTCCTGGTAACTTCACTTGAACTAAGCTTGGACATCGCCATGTTCACAGTAAGTGGGAGTCTCTTATGACAGCGTGTTTCCAGACAATCGGGACACTTCAGCAAAACAACTTGTTAACAGCGAGGCTTTCATGACTCGGGCAAAAAGCACAAGCGATCATCCACAATGCCTTACTGTATACAATATTACAGTCTCGTAACCCTTCTCAAGTTCAGGTACGTCTGCCTTGGTTTCATTTACGGCCATGCAGAGATAGAAGATAAGAGCACAGTACCTCACAGTAGCTCAGTTCTTTATCTTTCATTGGCGAGTTCAGGAGCACAAGCGTCCCCAGTTCTCAGATGGTAGTTTCCAGTTCAAGTTCAACCCCTCCAGATGGCAGGTTTTCTGACAGAAAAGTGTAGCTGTGTTTTTCCCAAAATTACCAAAGTTCAGCAGCTCTACCATACATAAAGGGACATAGCAAAAAAAAAGTAAAGTTGTTCTTGTTTCATTTCTTGTCTTTAGAAATCCACTTCTAAACAGAATGCCTATCCCATTTCTATGTTGTCTTTTAAATCCCTGTGCACTGGGACCAGTTCTAAACAACAACTGACTCAATTAGCACACTTAGTTAGAGCAAGAACGTTCGATCTCATACTAACTTAGAAGGGGGGAAAACAATAGCATTGCCTATAACTATGAAAAATTGATATTATCTTGAATTTAACTTGAAGCTTAAAGCATTACTTTCTAAGATTGGCTCTTAAGTAACCAATTGTGTCTCAAATGTTGTAAGTTGCCTTGGATAAAGGTGTCAGGAAAAACAATAGTTAAAATGTTTGTGTTATTTCAGATTTACAGAAGAATGGCAGCTTCTCTCCACCTTCATTTGGCCAGCCCTCCCTTCAATACAAAGAGAAAGGTATGAAGAAATCGGCAAGAGGATCAGAGGACCTGACAGCAGCGTTTTTGCATTGCAGTTCTCTCCCTGCTACTGGAGCAACACAGACAGAAGCCATCAAAACTGATCAACAGCAAGTGGAGAAAGAAATTCATACTGGAAGAAAATGTTTGGAATGTGGCAAACAATTCACACACAAAAGTGATCTTAATAATCATACGAAGATTCACACAGGAGAAAAAACATATTGTTGGCATGAATGTGGCAACCATTTCCCAAAGATCAAGAATCTTAACAAACACACAGAAATTCACTGTGGAGAGGAGAAACCTCATTGCTGTAAAGAATGTGGCAAACGATTCTCAAAGAGAAGATATCTTCAGAACCACAGAAGAATCCACACAGGAGAAAAACCTCATTGCTGTCCAGAATGTGGTAAGTTGTTCGCAAGGAGAAGCTATCTTCAGAACCACAGAAGAAGCCACACAGGAGAAAAACCACATTGCTGTTCAAAATGTGGTAAGTCGTTTTCATGTATAAGCTATCTTCAGAGGCACAGAATAATTCACACAGAAGAAAAATCTCATTGCTGTCCAGAATGTGGTAAGTTGTTCTCAAGGAGAAGCTATCTTCTAAAGCACAGAAGAAGCCACACAGGAGATAAACCTCATTGCTGTTCAGAATGTGGTAAGTCCTTCTCAAGGAGAAGCAATCTTCAGAGGCACAAAAGAATCCACACATGAGTAAAATCTCATTGGCATATTCTGGAGAACAAACAATTTACTGACAAATGCAGTTTTCAAAGGCACACAGAAATTGATACTGGAGAGAAGCCATATTGCTGTTGTCAATGTGGAAAAAGGTTTTAAACATTAGCTCTTTTCAGGTAAACACACAAACTCCCACTAAAGCGAAAATGCAGTATGTCTGTTCTGAATGTGGAAAATGTTATACAAGCCAGAAAGGTCTTTATCCACGTGCCAAAATCCATACTGAAGAAAAATCTCATTGCTGTTCTGAATGTGGGAAATGATTCTTAGATTTAAGCACACTTCAGTGCCACATCAGAACTCACACTGGAGATAAACCTTATTGTTGTCCTGAATGTGATAAGCAGTTCTCACAACAAAGCATCTTAACAAGTCACATCAGACATCACACTGGACTGAATCCTCACCTTTGCTTGGAATGTGGCAAACAATTCTCATGCCTCAATTCTCTGTATAATCACAGGAGAAGTCAGACTGGAGAGAAGTCTTGCAGTTGTCCTGAATGTGGAATGCAATTCTCATATAACAGTTCACTTCACAAACATAAAATAATTCATTCTGGTAAGAAATAAAGCTGTTCTGACTGTGGCAAGCTTTTCTCAGATGGCACAACTCTTATTGATCACATGAGAATTCACTCTGGAAAGAAACCTTATTGCTGGCCAGAGTGTGGCAAACGATTCTCACATCCTAAATCACTTAGGTGCCACAGAAGGATCCACACTGGAGAGAAGCAGTACACCTGTTCTGAATGTGGTAAAGGGTTCTCTTCCAGAAAAAGTTTTTGAAGATACACACAAAGTCATATTGGAGTAAATCCTGTGCCAGAAATGACAAATGATCTTTCCATTGGCTCTTCAAGAAAAAAAAACATGAAGAAAAATCTTCTGAATGAGATAAGCACTCCGGTTCAAAGTAGTTAATAAATACATAAGAATAGTGGAGAAAACACGGAAAGTGGCAAACAATTCATAGATGTAAGGTCACCTCTGAGCCACATATGAATTCACACTGGAATGAACACACTGGAATACAACACATATTTCACAAACCGCAAGAATCTTCAACCACATTGTTGTCCTAAATGTGGTAAACGCTTTTCAGACAGCAGTGGCCTACATCATCATAAATGACTGGCTTACTTGGGGTAAGCCTCTTAGCTGTTCTGGATGTTGAAAGTGGTCCTCCTGTATCAGCCGTCATCAGCAACACATAAGATTTCATGAAGGACTCAGAAACTGTACTGCCAGTATGTCAGCCATACAGGGACTGATCATCTCTGCACTGGTGCTGTGACATAAGATGGTGAACAATACAAACACCAGACAACAGTACTGTGCGGTGATAACAACTTCAACCACAGAACACAACTGATAAAGTTCAATGTAATAATGAAAAAAATGGAGAAATCAAATCCACAGTGCAGTGCCAACTACCAGGAGACGCCACTGACAACAAGGGGAATATTTTTGTTTCAGAGCTTTGGCGATGGGGCCTTATCTGAGTAGCCATGAACTTGTACCGTCTCTGGGATGTCATCTGATGGCTGACGCCTGGGCTGAGTGTAGACAGCCGTTCTTAACTCTGATAATGAAGAAGACATTTAGTGACGTCAGCTGACAGCCAATGCTGTCCAATCAGATACTGGGGAGGGACAGTCGAGGAGGACATGAGACTTAAAAGAGAGCCGTCACATGACAGACCAATGTAGAGGGGCTTTATAAGACTTTTACACTAATTTAGGTCATCATTTATAAATGATAAGAGTCTTTACAAACCAAACACATTCATCAGCTGTGTGTCCAAAAGTGGGAATTTAAGAAGATCGAAATACAAATAAAATGAAACGTTCAGGGTTCAAAGAGAAATGTTTAAGACCTGAAGAGGGCATCACAACAGCATGTTGGGGTTAGCATGGAGGACAAGAGTTGTGAAGAATATCAAATAATGTATAGAAGGAATATTATTTAAAATAATAATAATAATGTTATGAGAAATTGGACACCTTAATGAATATAGAAACACGATGAAAATGAAATGAACTGATTTTATTGTCTGACATATAAGAGAAAAATGGAAGACAAAGCAGAAACACACAGGGATCTCTGCTGCCCCAGCTGATAATTTGATAAATTAACCTAAAACTATAACGGATGTCACTTTGCTCCATGTCAGTATATCCTGGTGTGATGTGTGAAGGACGCTCTATACTCCTAATGTGTTGGTTCAGGTTTCAGTTTGAGTTCAGCACCTTCTTCATATCGATACCCAAGACAACGTTTCTTCACGTCGAGACTACAAGCTGGAGGCCACAGGAGCTCAATAAACTCCAACAGCAGGATGGACGATTAGAAAGCTCTGCTCTGAGAGTGTCAGCTACACAAAGCTTCGGCTTCATTTACTTGACAGAAAACTCCAAAAAGCAGAAGTGGCCCCTTCTGTACCCCCACCACTGAAGGTCAAATTTGACCCCTCACTACTCGGTGTTGGTTCACTCTTCTGGGATTTTCTGTATTTTGTAAGTTTATTTTTCATTTTTTGGCCACTCTTTTTACATTTCATTTCATTGATGTACTCAAAGGTGTGAGTATAGCTTGACTCTTACAAGGACTTATCTAAAAAGGGTACATTGGCCATGAAATGCAAGAAGGCAGAAAAATACAAAAAGTGGAAACCACAAAATGAAGCAGTGACATCGATGAAATACGCTCAGTGACAGAGGTGACGTGGACAAAATCAGAAAGGACAGCATAGAAAAGGCAGGTACCGACTAAAAACAAAAGAAGAAAGCTGATTGGTGGAAAGAACTGTCAGTCACTCCTGAGTGGACTGTTGAGGACAGCTGTGACATGCAGACTTCAGAGTTCATGTGTTTTTGATTTCAAATCTGTGACCATGCACTGAATTAGTCTGTTATTTATCAGTTCGCATGTTCTGAAACTGTAATGTCATCACAAAGATCACACAAACACGTTGTATCGGGTGCCACATGTGCTATTGTTCAGTTGGCAGTTTGCAGCTCCTCAGGGTGCATTTCAATAAAAATGGACACTATAAATACATCTTTTAGGGGGAGGTCATAACACAGATAGGACGGTTGGTGCTGAAGACTTTATAAACGGAAAAGAAGGAGAGAGAGAGAGAGACATCATGTGGTGGAGCAAAGGGAAGCAACGAGATAGCGTCAAGAAATTTTTTTGCTCTTTTTTGGAAAACCAGTTTCTCTTAAACAGAACATCTCGCCCCTAAACTGGGAAAGGTGGTTGTGATGCTATGTTATGTACTAGTTTGTTTGTTTTGTCTATTTGTAAAATATACGTGTGTATCTTTCTCCCTCGTCTTTATTTGTGGTATTGCTTATAGTTTAATGCTGAGCTGGGACATGTGGTGAGGGGTCAAATAAAAGGACAAACGTTGGTCACGTTGCCCCAAAAGATTTCCGATCTCAAACTGCTTTGCTCCAGCAGTTTTTTGATTGTGTGGCTACTGTGTGTTTAGTTGTTCTCCGTGAGAAGCGGTGCAGATTAGTGGTGGTCCGTACGGGGAGCTGACTAGTATACATCCGTTATCTCCTTTCACGCATTTTTCATCACCATAGTTCAGATGTCTTCTGAGGATTTCTGAGGTCCAAGAGGGGGGTTGTGCTGGGCAAACATGTTACGATCAGGACGGATGAAGAGGTTTATGTAGTAGCCAGCCTGCTGGATCCTCATAACATATCAACACCTAAGGTGCAAAGAGGTGAAAACATCCTGCCGTCGTTATGGGGCGAGATGCAAGAACAGATGGAGGAGATGCGCGATCAGATCAGTGAACTGGCTGAAGGGCCGCCGCTCACGATGAGCCTCTGCATGGATCGTTGGATAGCGCCGTAGAAGCGATGCGTGAGTTTGTGCAAAGTTGGGTGTGGCAGTTAGAACTGCGATTGATTGCCTGTCTGCAGAGAAGGGATCAGCAATGGGAAGTCAAGCTACGCAACGTGATGTGGAGGAGCATGGACGCTTATTGTTGGAAATCACGGCAGTCTAACTCAATGGGAGGTATGGCTTCCAGGGTCTCCATGACCACTGCACTACGCTGGGAATTCCCTAAATTAGAAACCTCTTGTACATCAGTGGAAGTTCTCAGATTTTTGGAACAGGTGGATTCATTTTTAGAACTCCACCCTTTCACTAATGTGGAGTTGATGGGCTTTTTAAACGCCTCGATGAGCTGTCCAGCGCGGTCTTGGTGGCAGGCAGAAAAGACAAGCATAAGAGACTGGTCTTCCTTCCACTCCGCATTTTTATAAGCATTCTTACTGGCGGATTATCAGGCTGAGGTGGGAGAGCAGCTATTGAACACCCACCAGGAGCCTACACAGCCCATCAGAGACTTTGCATACGGATATCGTGCGCTGTGCTTGAGATGGAATCCCAGTACGTCAGAAGACGACATCGTGAGGCGTATCCTTGGTGCTTGTAACCCCTCGACTGGCTGTGGCTTTACAGGGTATTGTGGGCTCAGTACAATCACTGGTGAAAATCGGTACCTTAATTGAGAAAGACTGGGCTGCCATGAGGGGACATGAACAAAAAAATAAGGACCCCTCAAGCAGTAGTTTGGCTAGTGGATGGGGTCAACGACAAAAGGACCGATATGCCGGGGCGGAGCTCACCACCGTGCGGACCCAGTTACCCCTGTTGGTCGTGCCAGTAACTGTGTGGGACATCACTGGGGATGCGGTAGTAGACACTGGAAGCACTCTTACCTTAATGAAGCGCAGCTTGTGGGAAAAGATTAAGAAACCCCACATGCTGCCCAAGGCGGGTGGTACAATGAGGTTCTTCTTGGCAGATGGGAGGGTGTATAGTGATAGTGGCAAAGTCCTGATGCAGTTTGCATTGCACAGTGTTTCCTAGGAGGTGGACGTATATGTCTTAGAGGATGACTGCTTGACCATGCCACTGCTGCTGGGTTTGGACTCCATCATTGCAGCAGGCATGAATTTACGTCCGAGGTCCGGAGATTACACACTGCCCTGCCTGGAGGAGATTTGTTCAGGTTCAAAGCCCAATCTTTTTTTTATTATCTGGCGCAATCAGTTACAGAGGTGAGTCCTACAGAAGTTAGTGCTCAGCCCTGGGAGGTTCAGCCTCTATTGAGAAGATGGCCTGCAGTTTGGACAGACAAACTGGGACGCACGGCAGCAGTTACTCATTATATATATACACTGTGGATGAGGTCCCTGTCCGGCTTAGGGCTTACAGGGCGTCTCCAATGAAGAGGAGGCTCATTAAAGAATGGGTTGACCACATGTTGGAGGACAGTGTTCTTGAACCTTCATCCGCAGCTTGGGCAGCTCCAGTGGTATTGGTCCGGAAATCGAATGGCACTTTTCGATTCTGTGTCGATTACAGGGGTCTGAATGCCAAAATCCATCAAGACGCCTATCCCATTCCTTTGGCGCATGAAATATTAGAATCATTGGGTGGTGCAGCTGTTTTTAGCACCCTGGGTCTTCAGTCTGGTTATTGGCAAGTGTGTATAGGGAAGACAGCATAGAAAAGACCGCCGCGATCACTCCAGAAGGCTTGTTTCGTTTTCGGGTAATTCCCTTTGGGCTTAAAAATGCCGGGGCTTTCTTCCAGAGACTGATGGAGCAAGTGCTAAGAGGGTTGATTGGGAAGACCTGCGATGTGTATTTCGACGATATCATTGTCTTCTCTCCTTCATTGGAACAACACCTTCTTGACCTTTATGACATCTTCTACCGACTCAAGCAGGCTCAGCTGACCTCGACCATGAAAAAGTGCCTCTTCTTGCAGTCCCACCTCACTTTCCTGGGGCATGTGGTGTCAGCCGAAGGCGTCAAAGTGGACCCGGACAAGATCACTGCCATTGTGGATTACCCTCCTCCTGTCAACATCAAAGCATTGCAGCGCTTCCTGGGGATGGTAGGCTGGTTCAATAAATTCATCCCTAAATTAGCTGACACTGCCACCTCTTTCCATCAATTGACCAGAAAGGGAGTGCCATGGGAATAGACACCGCAATGCGAAGGCGCTTTTAAAACCTCAAACAGGCCCTTTTGGAACCACCTGTCCTATTGCAACCCAATCCATGCCTTACCTTTGAGGTGCAAACAGACACCAGTGACTTAGGGCTTGGGGCTGTCCTCACTCAGACTAAGGTGGGAGAAGAACGGGTGATTCCATACGCTTCCCGCTCCCTATGTGGCCCAGAGCTAAACTATTCAGACTCCGAAAAAGCATGTCTGGTGGTAGTTTGGGCTGTGGAGAAGTGGCGACATTTTCTTCAGGGGGTTCTGTTTGAAGTATATACTGACCACCATGCCCTGGCATGGGCTTTTAACTGCCCCAAGACCTCATCCAGATTGACCCGTTGGGTTTTGCATCTTTAACAATTTATTTTTAGAGTGTTTTACCGGAAGGGGTGTGGAAATGTGCTACCAGATGCGCTTTCCCGGGTTCTGGAACCACCAATAACTTCTGCTGTGGCCCTTTGTATCAACTCAATGGACAGATCTGCCTCTGGACCTTCAGGCCATAGTTCAAGCTCAGTCCATCAGTCCTGTTTGTCAGAAGGCACAGAATAATTCCAAAAAGAGAAAGGGTTACATTACCTTTCAGGAACTTAAGGGTGTGTTACATCACTGCGTGCCAACCAGATTGCGAGGAAACAAATACCAACTTGTTGTCCCTGAATCACATGTGTCTGAGTTCCTTGTCTATTTCCACGACATTCCTTTTGGTGGTCATCTAGGTTGTCTAAAGACGCTGAAAAGGATATTAGAGGTAGCCAGGAAGGAGGTTTGGAAACATGTAAAGACTTGTATTATTTGTCAGCAGTACAAGAACCCGCCTGGTTTTCCACCAGGACCTCTTCAGTCCACAACAGTAAAAGACCCTGGAGAAACTTGGGGGCTCGATATAATGGGACCGCTCCCAGTCAGTAAAATTTATTAAATGGGTAGAGCTGTTTGCCTTGCATGACGCCAAGACGACTCTCATTTGCGCTATCCTCAGAAGTGAACTTTTCAGTCGCTGTGGAGTTCCCGGATGTATCATCACAGATAGGGGGCCACAATTCACAAGTTCAGAGATGGACCACTTTTTGATGAATTGGGGTGTACAGCACAAGAAGACCACAGCATACCATCCTCAGGCTAACCTCTCGGAACGAGTGAACCACAATTTGAAAACCATGCTGGCCTCCTATGTTGGGAGCTGTCATCAAGACTGGGATCAAAATCTTCCCGAACTACGATTGGCCCTGAATTCTGCCTTTCGTGAGGGTACCGGTGAGTCTCCTGTGCAATTAGCTCTTGGAAGACAAATTCTTGGGCCGTTAGAACGGCATATCACTCCACCCTGTCCTGATACTACCTCATACCAGCAATTACAAAACAGGTTAGGGAACGGGTGGTGAAGTCCCAGACCAAACAGGCGAGATACTACAATAAATGGAGAAGAGTAGATCTCTATTCTGTAGGTGACCGGGTTTAGTTGAAGGTGCATCCCCTTTGTAAGTCATCAGCTAAATTTGCTGTGAAGCTAACTCCAAAATGGTGCGGCCCAACTACAGTACTTAGCAAATTATGTCCCGTTTATTACTGCATTCAATAGGCAACTGACACCAGGGTATAAATGGATACAGTGCATGTGACCAACATGAAGCCCTATTTTGGCCCTTCACTTGGTCTGGGGGCAGGGAATATGTAGCGGGTGCCACATGTGCTATTGTCCCATTGGCGGTTTGCTGCTCCTTAGGGTGCATTTCAAGAAAAGTGAATACTGTAATAACACCTTTAAGAGGGAGGTTGTAACACGGACAGGAGGGTTGGTGCTGAAGACTTTGAAACCAGAAAAGAAGGAGAGAGAGAGAGAGACATCGTGTGGTGGAGCAAAGGGAAGCGACGAGATAGCGCCAAGAAATACACCTGCTGGAAAAAACAGTGTATTATGCTCACTGAGTGACACGAGGGAGGCGCGTCTCTGAAGATGGGCTTTTTTTGGTTCCGCTGACAATTCTTTGGACCGGTAGGATTGAATGTTTTTGCTCAAGAACAGTAAAGACAGTAAACTTTTTTGGAAAACCGGTTTCTCTTAAACAAGAACATCTCGCCCCTAAACTGGGAAAGGTGGTTTTGATGCTATGTTATGTACTGGTTGGTTTATTTTTTGTCTGTATGTAAAATATATATGTGTATATTTTTTCCATCTTCTTTATTTGTGGTATTGCTTATAGTTTAATGCTGAGCTGGGACATGTGATGAGGGGTCAAATAAAAGGACAAGTGTTGGTCACGTTGCCCCGAAAGATTTTCGATATCAAACTGCTTTGCTCCAGCAGTTTTCTGCTTGTGCAGCAACCCAGGGTTTAGTTGTTCTCCCGGGGCAGCGGTACAACGTAATGTGGCATTTGTGATCAATCACTTTTGTTGATTTTTATGTCACCATTCATCAGCCCTGTATAGAGTGCCACTTCCAGAGCGGCAACCCCACTGCACCCCGTGGCACATTTGGAGTTTGGGACTGGAGCACAAAGTGGTTGGCACTCTGAGAAGGACAGACTTGTAAGACGTGAACAAAGCCAGCTGCCCTCCCTGGTCTGTCTTCATTCAGAAGGACTCACCTGAGCGGTGGGATTGTTCTGCGGCGCTCCTGTTAGCTGACATTTCATCAGCTTGCTTTCTGCGTTTCATCAGATAACCAGCAGAGTTAATGACAGATGAGCCAGGCCTGTTACAATGTGAACGTTCTTGACATTTTGTTTTACTTTAAATATCTTTTCTGCTTGTTTACTTTGAGTTCTTGGAGGCTTTTTAATACGTGAACATTTGGAGTTAATAATGAATTGAAAATTAATAAACTGCTAAATTTTAAGAGTGGCCTGTTGCCATTTTGTATCTTCATCCTTCTTGTCTGTGTTGCTAGGACGTGTTGCACTGTTACCTCCCTAGAATTAAGTGCCACATCACCGACGCTCGGCCTCACACCCTTCATCACACGTGAGGCAGAATCCAAGACTGAAGATCCAACTGTTAATCATCTTCAGTGTGTGAGTATAAATTCAGGCTTATTCTCACTTTGACTGTGTTAATGGCTCAGCGTCTAGATTTTGGAGACAGTACGTCGTCTGATTATCGGCTCCTGACAAATCTCACTTTGTCTCCGTTAAAAGTTATGATATGAAGATTTTTGTGGTGTTACGCCTTTAAATTATTGTACAGTTTTGAGTCAATGGCCTGAGGCTGAGGATTCAACCCTCCATGAACATCTGTGTGGGTACTCATAGGATTGATGATCAAGTCAGAGAAATACCATTTTTAGTTTGTTTGCAGTTTAAACATCGGGATTTAAGGCATATCTTCTAGTCGGTGACTGCTGGTGATTTTCATTATGACTCTGTTAAGCACTTTGGTTTTTGTCAATGCCTGCTCTGATTCTTTTGCTATTGAGTCTTGCTGCAGTTTCTTGACGTGCAAACATCTGATTAGCCACATTTCCTCTTACCAGATGACAGTTGTAGCTGAAACTCAAAAAGCAGGTGGACATTATTCACACTGCCGTCCAGCAGATCATCTCTGGATATTAGTGGCTGACACAACAACACAGTCCATTCAACATAAGGAGCCACAAAGCCGACCCCATCATCTTTCGTTGATCTGCTGTTTTATTCAAAATCAAATCTCCCTGCACCACAAGCCAAAGTCCTTCTCAAGCCTCCATACTTCGACTCGTCCCCATTATTAAGGCAGCCAATGATGGAGGAGTCTTCTGAGAATTTCTGCAGCTGGCAAGTGCTGGGATTGTACTGGAAGTCTGTTGTGTAGAGGGTGAACAAGAAGAGAGGTAGAACATTTCCCAAAGGTGCTCCCGTATTACACACCACCAGTGCTGACACACAGCCCTTGACCCTCACAAACTCTCGTCTGTTGTTCACGTAATCCAGGAGACTGTGGGGGGCCTCATGATGCATAGCCTTGAGTCTTTTCAAAAGTCGTTAAGGCTGAATGGTGATAAAGGCCATGGTGATATCCAAGAACATGATTGTGAATGTGGTGCCAGCTTTGTCCAAGTGAGAGTATGACTGTGGAGCAGACAGACGACAGCATCCTCCACAGTGATATGTGTCTGATTGGCACACTGTTTTAGGCCCAGCCTCTCAAAGGTCTTCATGACGTATGAAGTAAGAGCCACTGGTCTGAAGTCCTCAGGGTCACTGGAATGTCCTTTCTTTGGCACTGGGACCACACAGGGTGTTTTCCACAGCTGGGGAACCTTCTGGAAATTCAGGGAAAGAGAGAGAAGCGAAATGTCTCTCTTACTTGGATCCTGTTATGTAACAAGATCTTCACAAAGGCTTCTTCTGGTCTTACTGGCATTCACAAAGCATCAGTGTGGTGGTCATTCACCGGTGTGCAGTGTGGCATATTGACATGGTGGTCTCATTAACTGAGAAAATGAAGAATTCACAGGTCTTAGACTAAATACGTACAACCTCAAAATCAGAACAAAAAAGTTGGAAAAGTATGGAAAATGCAAAAAAAGTATGTATATATATATATATATATATATATAAAACAGTTATTCTTAAATGTACTTTGAATTGTATTTCATTGCAGACCCAAGACATTTCATGTTTTCTCTGCGTACTTCATTTACTTTCTTAATGTTCATCCATTCCTTCATTTCAGGCCTGTAACACATTCCAAACAAGTGGGGTCAGTAAAGCATTCAGCACTTTGTAAAGTCGCCATTTCTTCTCACGACACTTCAAGACGTTCTGGCACTGAGGATACCAAGCAATGAGACGTTTCCGTTGCTGTTGTGTTCCTTTCTTCCTCCAAACATGTCTTAAGGTGTGCCACAGTACGGGGTCGTCGTTGTCACATTTTTCATTTCTAAATTCTCTTCTCTATACAATACAATACAATACAGTTTAATTTTGTATAGCCCAAAATCACACAGGAAGTGCCACAATGGGCTTTAACAGGCCCTGCCTCTTGACAGCCCCCCAGCCTTGACTCTCTGAGAAGACAAGGAAAAACTCCCAAAAAAACCTTGTAGGGAAAAATGGAAGAAACCTCGGGAAAGGCAGTTCAAAGAGAGACCCCTTTCCAGGTAGGTTGGGCGTGCAGTGGGTGTCAAAAGAAGGGGTTCAATACAATACAATACACAGAACAGAACAAATCCTTAATAAAGCATAATAATAAAAATTTTAGAAGTACAGAGCAGAATTTAACAGTAGATGATATCATATAATAAGATTTTGATATTTTTAGAGTGCTGGAGACCTCATCCGTCAAGCTGCCTCCCCATTTGGCCA
This sequence comes from Polypterus bichir lapradei, assembly GCA_026402145.1. Lineage (NCBI taxonomy): Eukaryota > Metazoa > Chordata > Cladistia > Polypteriformes > Polypteridae > Polypterus > Polypterus bichir. The sequence continues at coordinate 14,082,053 of JANRMT010062807.1, forward strand.
TTCCACGGCTGAAACGTTGCTCGGCCAGCCAATCCGATGAAAGGGCCCCTCTTTCCCATGATTCCTGTGATCCTCCACCAGGGATGACTTTACCATCGGCAGGCAAACAACTTGGCAGGTGGGCCGTGGCACCAATTGCCACATTTGAGTACCGAGAACAGAAACAGAATAGGTGAGGGTTAGTATTCAATTATACTTATCATGTTACTTATGTTTTAGTGCTAATGACTAACAACAGAGATGCAGTATGTACAGTTAAGCAGCAGCTCTAGTTGGGATTTAAAGGCTGGGACCGAAGGGGCATCTCTTATAGAAGCAGGAAGACCATTCCACAGTTTAGGGGTCCTGTAACTAAAAGCTTGACCTCCCACTGTTATTTTATTAATCCTTGGAATCCTAAGCAGACCGGCATCTTGAGATCTTAATGTGCACTCAGGTTTGTAAGTCATGATAAGTTCAGACAAGTAAGCTGGACCTTGGCCATTTAATGCTTTATATGTTAAAAGGAGGATTTTGAAATCTGCCCTAAACTTAACCGGGAGCCAGTGTAAGGATTTAAGAACTGGAGTTATGTGTTCATATTTTCTTGTTCTTGTAATAATTCTTGCAGCCGCATTTTGGATTAACTGGAGGCTGTATAGAGAACAGTTTGAACAGCCAGTGAACACTGCATTACAGTAGTCAATCCTACTAGAGATAAATGCATGAATTAATTTCTCACAATCCTGTTTATTTAGAAAGCGCCTTAATTTCCTAACATTTTTAAGATGGAAGAAACATGTTTTGGACAACTTTGTAATATGTGCTTTAAATGACATGCTAGAATCAAAGATAACTCCTAGATTGCGGGCTGATTCAGTAAAATTAATTGGGATTCCAACTGAGTTAAATGTCGACAAAATATTGCTGTGATCAGCGTCATTCCCTCCAACAATTAACATCTCTGTTTTATCTGTGTTTAAAGACAAGTAGTTATCATTCATCCACTCCTTTAATTCGCTAACACAACTAATTAAAGACAACATCGGAGAAACTTCATTTGATTTAAATGAAAGGTATAACTGGGTGTCATCTGCATACGAGTGAAAATTAACATTATGTTTCCTAATGAGAGATCCAAGTGGAAGCATGTAAAGTGAAAACAGTAAAGGTCCCAGTACTGAGCCCTGTGGGACACCATATTGAACTTCTGTGTATAATGGTGGAGTACTGTCAGCACATTTCTGTACATATTGGAATCGATTTGATAAATAAGAATTGAACCAAGCGAGCACGTGGCCTGTAAGACCAACATCATTTTCTAGCCTGTGCAGTAAAATCGAATGGTCAATGGTGTCAAATGCTGCACTTAAGTCTAATAACATAATTACAGTGGAGTTTCCTTCATCAGAGGATATCAGAATGTTATTTACAACCCGTGTTAGTGCAGTTTCTGTACTATGACCAGTGCGAAAACCAGACTGGAATTTCTCAAATAAATTGTAATGCATAAGGTGTGACTGAAGCTGACTGGCGACTACTTTTTCTAGTATTTTAGAGAGAAATGGTAAATTTGAAATAGGCCTATAATTATTTAGTATGTGTGGGTCTAGGTCTGACTTTTTAAGTAAAGGTTTAATGACTGACACTTTTAGTGCATCAGGTACTGTGCCATGCAGTAATGAACTATTGATAACAGTTAGAATAGGTGCTGCAAGAACATCCATTGCACTTTTTACTAGTTTTGTTGGCACTGGATCTAGGGAACTAGTAGTGGGCTTCATTTTAGTAATTAAAGTTAAGACTTCCTGCTCAGTTACAGGATTAAAATTACTAAAGTGCTGAATGCAATGTGCGGCAGGGTCTGCTAAGCTAGTATTTGGTTTGTACTGTGATGCTGAGATCTGGGATCTTATATTTTTAATTTTCTCATTGAAGAAGTTCATGAAGTCTGTACTGCTAATATCTGTTGGTATTTTGCACTGTTGATCTGAATTGCCATTTGTTAATTTAGCCACTGTTCTAAACAGTACACCGAGGATTTTTATTATTGCTATCTATTAATGTAGAATAGTATTCTGAGCGAGCTTTAAAGAGAGCTTTTTTATATTTATTAACACTCTCTGTCCATGCAATTTGAAAGACATGTAGCTTTGTTGTTCTCCATCTGCGCTCCAGTTTTCGACACTCTAATTTAAGAGCTCGAGTATTTTCATTAAACCAGGGAGAGTTTCTATGCGCTTTGATCAGTTTTGTTTTAAGGGGAGCCACTGTGTCCAGAGCATCTCTCAAGGTCACATTATAATGTGATATTAGCTGATCTAAATTGTTTTCCATGTTTACATTTGATGTTAACTGATCTAATTGGTTTTCCACAATTACACTCGACTTACTCAAGGTGTCTATAAATTTTGAAGCAGAATTACAATCTAGATGTCGCACTGTCTTTGTTTTAATCTGTGAGTGCGTTGGCATGGGCAGAACTAAATCAAATGTAATTAAGAAGTGATCAGAAATAACTACATTTAATGGAGTAATATTTAAATTTTGAATTTCAACTTTGTCAGTTATAATTAAATCTAATGTGTGGTTATGATTATGAGTTGGACCTTTGACAATCTGACAAAATCCTACTGAATTTAACAAATAAGTAAAACATTTGCTAAAAGTGTCAGTTTCCACATCAATGTGTACATTAAAATCCCCCATCAGAACTACGTGATCATAATTTATAGCCAAATCAGACAGAAGGTTGCTAAATTCAGTCATGAACAATGAATATGGCCCTGGTGGTCTGTAGACTAGCACTATAATTGTGTTGGAATCTGTTTTAATATTTAAAACGAATACCTCGAAGGATGTAAAGTTGCCTAAATTTTTAGACGTGATTTGCATTTTATTACAATGAATTATTCCAAGGCCTCCTCCTCGACCAGAATCTCTAGACTTATGAAGGAACGAGTATCCATCTGGTGACGCCTCTGCTAAGGGAACAGTGTCACATTTACTAAGCCAGGTTTCAGTAAGAAGACACAGATCAGATTTACAACTTAATATAATATCATTTACTAAAACAGCTTTAGTGCCAAGAGAGCGAATGTTCAATAAACAGCATTTAAAACTGCATGGTTTTTTCTGAACTGGCGATATATTTTTTGTTTTAATTTGAAGTAAATTTCTATTACAGATGCCCCTGGTGGAGGGTCTGGTTTTATCCCTTGGTCTAATTATACACCTTATTTTTTGGTTATCAATTAATTTAAGGTTTAAATCAAGACTAAATTTACTGGATGCCCCACAACAGGGATTATGGATAACAGCTTCAGGAAAATAACAGGTGGGATAAACAACAGCCTGTGATTTAAGATCACACGACTGCGGCCTGGATGGTGCTCTAATCAGTCAACCAGGCAGTTTTGCTGCCATATTTTGGGATAATACATAAGATCCCCTCCAGTTAGGATGAAGACCATCTCTTCTGAAAAATCCAGGCCTTTCCCAAAAATCATCCCAATTGTTCACAAATGCTATGCTTTTATTTGCACACCAGGTTTCTAGCCAGCAGTGAAAGGAATGCAATCTGCTATAAATCACATCCCCTCTATATAATCTTGGTAAGGGACCAGATACAATTAAATTCCGACATTTTGTTTTAGCTTTGGTGCATAGAGAGATGAAGTTCCGCTTTAATACCTCAGATTGCTGTAAATAAATATCATTAGTGCCGACATGCAGCAATAAGGTAGATACTTCATCGTCGGCGACACGGTCCAATGCGGCCTCTATGCCAGAAATCTTGACCCCTGCGAGGCATTTAACATTAACTGCTGGTTTAACAGAGTTTGGAATTCTAACATTCCGCACTATGGAATCGCCAATTATGAGCACTTTATTATTCTCAGTTTCCACAGGCGCGCTGCGGAGAGCTGAGAACCTGTTCTGGGTCCGAATTGGTGACCTGGGTGCTGGGGGGACTAAATTTTGGATTCTTAGACCCCCGTCTTACTGTTACCCACTCGCCCTGTGGCTGAATTGGTGCTGCTGCTTTCGGCCGCGCACTGACTACAGTGGGACCTGGAGAGACTAAGGCCGAATCAGAAGTAGCCGAATTGTCTAAACAAACCGAGTCGATCCAATTTTCGGTTTGCCTAATCGCTATCAGATTCCTAACGCGGTCCTCCAATTCGCGTATTTTCCCGACCAACTCTAAATTAACTAAACATTTTTGGCAGGTGAAGCTATCTTTACTGTCGGCCGGAAAACCTGAGCTGTACATACTGCAGGACACACAACATATAAATGCGCCCTCGACGGGCAGAGAGCAGATAGAACTTACATTGAGTATCGAAGTCATCTTTGCCGTTTTTATAGGTGCTTCGGCGCTTTCCGTGTTCAGCTGAATCACCGTCGCTTTAAGTTTCCACCACCCGCTGAGCGATCGACTTTAATTTTTCACTGCCGGTTATTTCTACTGGTCAGCTGCCGGCTTTACCTCAGATGAACTTGCTCGGGTGCTTGCGAAGGGCTACGTGCCTGTGGGAGACGCCGCTGCTCTCTGCTTCCGCTCGCTGATCCGCTCTCTGCTTCCGCTCGCTGATCTGCTCCTCTCCTCTTCTCTACTGGGTCAGGTGAGGACAGCAGGAAGGCCAGTCCAGTAGCCGTGCCCTCTTCTTCCTCAGCCATGTTGCTCTAAAATGTAAATGTACTTTTCTGCATTAATGCTGCCATCACAGAAGTATAAATGGGCGCTGACACAACGCCATACCATGACAGGCCCTGCAGGCTTTTGGACTTGTTGCTGATAACAGTCTGGATGGTCCGGAGCACACGGCGTTCATTTCTTCTAATAAAGATCTGGAGTCCTGATTCGTGTGACCACAATACACACCTCCACTGTGCGATGGTCCATCTCAGACCCCTCTGAGCCCAGAGAAGTCGATGCCACTTCTGGACACGGTGAACATGAGGCTTCTTTATTGTACAGTGAAGATTGAAGTGGTATTTGTGGATGAACTCCATATTGTTGTGCTTGGCAAAGGTTTGCCAAAGTAATCCCTCGTCATCCCATGAGGTTCTGTCAGCTACTGATGAGTGACGCTCCTTGATGCAGTGCCTGATGTCTGAGGGGTCGGAGATCGCGGGGGGTCTGCCCTTGTGCTTTACACACTGAATTTCCTCCGATTGCTGAACCATTTAATGATATTACACACCACAAAGGGAGAGATTTGCAAATCCCTTCCACTCTTTCTTTGATGAACATTGTTTTTAAACATCTCAATCATTTTCTCACTCGTATGCCGACAGACTGGAGACCCTCTGCCCATCTTTGCTCCTCAGAGATCACGATTACAATCCCCTGTTTGAAATCCCATCATTATTTAATTATTTAACCTCATTACTGACCCTAATTTGCCCCCTGTGCCAACTGTTTTTGGAATCTGCTGCAGGTCTGAAATGCAGGAATGGATGTATAATAAGAAATGAAATGAAGCTGAGCAGACAGAACATGAAATATCTTGGCTTCATACTGTCTGCCATTAAATCAAAGTCCAAGTACATTTAAGAATCTCTGCTTTTCTGTTTTTTTATTTGCCTTTTCCATCCCATCCCATCTTCTTCTGATTTGGGGTTGTAAACAGTTGACGTCAAACGTTTCCAGACACTTGGGGTGAATTCTTTCAAACTCACTTCACCTCCACAGATTTTATACACACAAACTGTACATTTGTCTTCTAGTTTAAGATGTCTACATTGTCTGCGGTTAAAGTAATTTCTTCCATCGATGTTCACAGACCTTGGAGTCTTTCACTTTTTATTGACCGTATCCCAATTCCCGGGGGTCACAAGTAGTGGTGGGCTGCTCAATACTGACATGTTGACGCCATGTCGAGCTTTCAAAGCGCAGATGTTCGAAGTGTCACTTCGAGGCTGTATTATCGTGGGATTTCCCTCTCCTTACCCTTTACCTCTTTTCTTTAAGGGTCAGTGTGCTCATCAAGTTCGTTACCGGGTTGGTCTCCTGTCGCACTTTAAGATGAACACACACAGACAGACATACGCAGACACACAGACCCTCACCACACAAGTACCGTATGAAAGATGTACACACAGCACGTTATTCACAGCACTTTAACACACACGAGTGCCGTCTGAATAACACAAGCACAGTCCGCTCTCTCCAGCACTCCGAGAGACTTAATTATCATAGGCACGAACAACGGGCGATGTCTCCGATATATCTCACATCTAAATATCACCTTTGGTCTCCAAGAATATATTCAGACATACAAAGGCTCAACATCGCCGGCTATAGCCATTTATCAGCAGTGAATGTTTGACTTTAACACACTCGTCATTACTGGACTGAGCTCTTCGTCCGCAGCTCGATAAACCTGGCAGTTTGGATCATGTGGCACTTCACACTGCGCCAGGCGCTCTTCACAAATTACTTTATTACCTCAATCACTCTGAATATGAAGACAAAGTATAGAAAGTTAAAAGCAGTGTGGTGTTTATTAAAGAGCAATAATACCAGTAGAGAAAAGCATCAAACACACCGTGGAGAGCAAAGTCTGGATATATAAAGTCTTTAGGAAAAGATTACGAAAGTTAAAGATGTTACGATGAATGTGCAGGGCGGCGTTGATCGAGCACTCGAAGTTGTTCATGAGATGCTTGGCTGACAATCACATGAAAACGGTGGCACGTGGCTGGTGTCTTCTGCTGTCTATCATCTTCCTCTTCTTCTTCTTTTTCTGAGATGAAGCCTATTTATTATAAAATTCAACGGGAGTTTCACAACACATGATTGTAAAATACACCTGACTGGCTGGCTGTCAATATGATGGATGAATTCGCTCAGACTCTTTGATCTTGTTTGAGTTATGTAAGTTTCTAATGTTTTAACAATCTGTCTCAAGCTGTAATTTCCAGTCCCATAGCATCTCCTTCTGTTCACAGGTTGTAAAGTAATCAGCTACAGCTTGGACCACAGCATGTCTTCATCTCCCAAGCTGTACACCAATGTAGTCCTGGTGCCTTTCACTCCACAGGCCATCAGATCATCAATACAGCTGGAGGGTCTCCTGAATTCCTGCTCAGCGAAAACAGATGGCACTGTGATGGGTACAATTCAGGAGAACAGACTGACTTTGATGTTAATTGTTCATGGCAGTGCCCTGTGATTAAGGTCATCTGTTTAGTGTTGAGCTAAATATCATGAAGATATAGAACACAATTTACAGACTTTACACACCACGACAGAGGCTCATTTTAAACGTCATGTGACCCTGAGGGACACTGGTGCCATGACGACACCACAGCAACGCAATGAAAGGATTAAAATATGCTTACAAAAAAAAAATAAAAAGGCAGGCCTAAGAAAACAAAAACCTCAAGCGATAAATATCAATCAAACCTAAACCGGAGCAGGAGACCAAAAGGACCACCAAACATCAAAATGTAAAGCAGAGCCCACCAGACAGGGCAGAGCCCAGTGTTGGAGTGGCTCTTTCATCTGAAGCTTCTTCTTAAATACCCCTGAGGGCGGAGCTCCAGCTGCAGTGTCAAGTGGCCCTGCCCCCCTGGGCTCCAGAAAGAACACACAAGAAACACACAAAAGAAACGAGGGACAATAAAACTAAACAAATACATAAACATAAGACTTAGAAAGAAAATATTCATCAGCACACAAAATCAGTACCATTTACAAAACAATTCATAAAATATAACAAAGTTTAAAGTAAAAGCAAACTCATTTAACACTAGAATTACCAGAACCTACAAAAAAACTCGTAGATCCGTATCACCTTAAATCGCTTCTTAAAACCGTTCGCACCTCTCCGCCAGCGTCTTTTGTTAATCTAAATGTGCTGATAAAAGAAAAGCTGCAAGTAGCCGGCTATTCAATCCCCTCACTGACTTGATTATCTGGGAGTGAAGTGGAGTTTTAGAGTGGAAATAATAGATTGTTATTCGGAACACACGCATTTCATGTGTGTTCCGTTTCTACAGTAATCTGTGTAAACACATTGTTAAAACAGAAACACTTTTCATATTTTAGTAGTAAATGACAAAATGTAGGCATAAACTATATAATGTATGAAGCCTGAAGTCCAGATATCAAAGAAACACTTTTACAAAAGGTACAAATATAACAGAACAAGTATACTTTAATTCAAAAATATAACTGCAGAAAAAAAGCCGCCTTAGCATGCCACATTGACACATACTTACTATAACTGCCACGGTAGGGTAATGGTATCAACTACTGACTAGTAATCAAAAGGTCACGAGTTTGATCCTGCAAGACTCCGTTTTGAGAAGTGAACTGCTCTTATTCTCACTATTTTAGAATAAAAACAAACATTTGATTTCAGTCTGTAACAGCCGCTGTCATTTATGATGCTTGTAAAGGTTAGCTTTGTTTATCTTTTATTATTTAGTTTTATTATCCCAGTCGCGTTCAGGATCTTTCCCTACTCCCCCTCTACCAGGTGGCCAGTTGCTTGTACTATCACAAGCTTTTTTTAAAATGAGCGTTGATCACTGCCAGCATGTTGCAGCACACAGCAACTGGCCACCTACATATTCTTATGTGTGCTGAATAAGCTCCTGTTCTGACTCTAAGTAAAAGACATGAATTAATCAACAGAAATAACCGCGATCGACATTTTAAACTTAACAATTTACAGTGCATACCAATTTATAAATTTTATGTCCAGTTGAGGTTAAAAAGAAAAAAAAAAAAAACAACACTTCCTCCCCAGCGGGGGATCAAACTCAGGTCTCTGAGACACAGCAAGCCAGCAAATCTTACCGCTAAGCCACGTAAACTGTTGTATTGCTCTTGTACCTTTTGTGAAAGAGTTTATTTGATGTTTGGACTTCAAGCTTCACACATTCTATAGTTTATGTCTACATTTTGTAACATTTATTACTAAAATATGAAAAAGTTTGTTTTAACAATGTGTTTACACAGATTACTGTAGAAAAACAACACACATGAAATGCATGTGCTCCAAATAACGATCTATTATTTCCACTCTAAAACTCCGCTTAACTCCCAAATAATCAATCAAGACATGAGCTGGGAGAAGTTCATGCATGTTCTAAGTCGGTGGGGTGATGGAATAGCCGGCTGCTTGCAGCTTGTCTTTATCGGCACATTTACAGGACAAAAGACACTAGCGGAAAGGTGCGAAAGGTTTTAAGGTGAGCCGAATGTACAAGTTTTTTCGTAGACTCTGGTAATTCTAGTGTTAAAGGTAATGACAATATTAAGAAATCTCCTCAAAATATCCACTTGATCAAACCCAAATCTTTCCTCCCACTCAGCCTTGCCATTCATTTAATATTGAGATAATATTGGCTACAGAAGAATCAGCTCACCTGTCAGCTCTGAAGGTCATGTGACTGTGTGATTTTGTCACCCTCATTTTGCTCTTAATTCATTTACATCTTAATTAGTTTTAGATATAATATTTAAAGTTCTTTATTTCAGGTGTTTTATTCGTGTGTTTTTACTTTATTCTTATTTCTTTTACACTGCACTGTATTCTTTTCTCCCCCCTTCACTGCTGACCTTTCCCATGTGTGTAATATGGCGGGTGTCCACTAGAGGGCGCCATTGCACTTCAGTCCCACCCCTCAGTCCTCCTGTTAAAGTCTCCATTCGTCGGACTCTCTGATTGTTTCTCATTCTCTCCTTTCATGTTTCACTGCTCAGGATTTCACCGAATGCTTTCTGCTTTTATGTTTAGATTTCCTTTTTGTATAAATTGCTGTGTAAAATTTAGAGTGGCCACAAGAGGCAGTGGTGTGGCGACTGACCAATCAGTGACCCCTTCTGTCCATTCCTTGTCTTTCTTATCCGCTTTTCAGTTTCAAGTTTGTGGACAAGGTGGGCCAACCCTGGACGGGGTGCCAGTCCACTGCAGAGCCACACGTGTGCACCCATGTCAAGTGTGTGCCAACTGACCAAGAATTCATTTTGTGAAGATGTTGGAGCTTTCAGGGTACCAAGAGTGACAAAACTCTGCACCAAACTCTGTCAGTATGGCTGACATCTGACTGACCGGTGAGTCCTCATCTTCAGACATTCACAGTGAATTCATTCTGAAGTGAAGGACCCTTTGAGTGACCAATGGAGGGTCACAACATGTCTGGTGAGTGGACAACACTCCAGTCCCATCTGTCACTCTCTGCTCCTACATATAGTCACTATTCAAGAACTTTCCATACTGAGTCTGTATAGCGCCTTTCAGTTGTGCTGATCCAGCAGGACCACACGCCTGTCCTACTTAACAGGTGACATTCAGTGACACTTGGGGGCCTCAGTAGTTGTTGGGGTGTCAGCCTGAAGGACATGTGGCTGTGAGTCAACAGTGACCTCCGTTTGTCAGACTGGTATTTGTAGGTCTGAGGTGTCACCGCCCCTCACTATGACACACACACCTGATTGGCTCCTCAAACCCAATAATAATAATGGAGACACTGACAGCCGCACTCGCCCCAGATTCTCATCCACAAATCCAATAACAAAGGTGCTGATTCCTGTAAATTTAATTTCACTATAAACTATAACAACAAAAAGGGGACCTGCGCTTGTGGGGTCATCAAGTGACCAATAGAGGGTACTGGTCAGTGGTCACCTGGTGTCAGATGGCTGATTGTTACACTGGAGTGAATATCAACCCTAAACCCTGGATAGAGGGGCTCAGTGAAGGGGGTGTTGAACCTGTGCAGGAGGGTCATTGTGTGTGAGACGCTATAAAATGACAGAGAGCCAGCAGGCCAGTCCAGATACACACCTATTCTGGGACTGTAGGGGGCGCTGATTACAGTCCACTTGTTATTGTGACTCACAGAGTACTGGAAATCAAAGCACTGCAAACACCAGGACTTGTCGTTGTATCCAAGGCCGCACTCCATGCCCTCTCCTTTCCTGCTCAGCCCTTTATATGCGACTCCAATTGTCATGAAGTCTCCACTGCACTCCACCTCCCAGTAGCAGCGAGTCCCAGTCAGAGCCTCTCTGCACAGAACTTGACACCACCAGTCAAATCTGTCAGGAAGATCAGGATATCCAGCCCATATCCAGTGACATGTCACCTTCTTGTTCCCTTCAGACAGATGGAGGTCTCTGTGTGCCGTGTTGATGTCCAGTGTGAGGGGACAGAAGTCTGAAAGGAGAGAAAAGAAAACGAGTGAGGAAATCTGGGAGTGTGTAACGGGACTGGGGGCGGAGCACAACACAGACAGTTAACAAGAACCAATCAGGAGCTGTGCTGAAGAGACACTAATAGTAAAGAGCTCATCTGATCTGTCCAAAAATAAAATCACTAAAAGACGGCAAAAGACAACGAAGAGAAAGGCAGGCAAGTTAAACATTTGGAAGTTGTTTGAGTCATCGGAATTTTTGGTCACCTTGGAGGTCAAAGTTCTAATGGACTGTCCATACTGACTGTTGGCTTTATTAAAATTACACTTTTTATTGTCAAAGTAAGTTTAAAGTTAATTTAAAATCAATCAACTGCCATACTTCAAACACATACATTATTTCAATAGAATAGAAGTTGCCAATATGCATTTGCTATTTTTTAAATCAATCAATCTATCATATAGTGCCTTTCCCATCTGTCATTGTCTCTCTCTTTCTTTCTTTAGTGTGTTTCCTGTCATCTCTTATTATTATGTGACTGTCATTCTTATCCAAGGTGACTCCCATCATCTGCGATTCCATTGTTTCCTTTTCTTTTCTTTCTCCAATTGTAGCCCAGGCAGGTGAAGTGACTTGCTCAGGTCACCCAGTGGTGTCAGTAGTGGGATTTGAACCCACAACCTCAGAGACTGAAGTCCAAAGTCTTCACCACACCACACTGCATTCCTCCTTTATCTATTATATAGCGCCTTTCATGTATATCTATCTATTATAGTGCCTTTCACGTCTGTCTACTGTATTTGTCTTTAACTCCTTTTCCTATTTGTCATTTTCTCTCTCAGTGTTATAATGTCTTTCCTATTATTTATTATTTTAGTGTACTTCTCATCTTTCTCTTATATAGTGCCTTTCATATTTATGTGTCATATTCTGTCTTTCTCTTTGCTCTCTCCATCTATCATATCATTTCTTTCCCATCTCTTACAGTATATAGTGATTTTAATATCTCTATATTATATAGTGCCTTTCACGTCTCTCTCTACTGTTTGTATCACCGAGATGCCCCCAGTAGTTTTGGTCCCCTTCCACTTTTTAAACGCGAATCCCACTTTTCAGTCCAATAAGTGTAAACTGACTCCAGTGACTGTCACCCGCCATTCTTATTCCACACAGCAGACTCTTTCTTTGTATTTCAACCTCACAGATTATTTGAAACAATAAATCAAATTCCGATGGCTCACACCAAGTGATTCAGACCCTCACCTCATGTTTTGTCACTCATTATTTGGAGGTAATAACTGCCATCAAGCCCTTCCTGTGGCTCTCGATGAGACTTCTATTCCTCTCACTGCCCACCCGGCCCACTCTACTTGACGTCTGGTGGCCTTTTTCTCCCAGATGTGACGTTCAGCTCTTTCCATGGATGTTGACTTGGATTCAGTTCAGGGCTCATAGCAGACACTTCACAACATTCCAATGTGTTCTTTTCCTCCATTCTTGGTGGTCTCACCTTTGTGACATTCACTCCCAAACACCTTGATGATCTCCTGATTTCATTGTGACCTTCATGGATTCAGCTCTTCAACCTCAGACCATTAATGGTGTCGCTTTGTCTTCTGTGGACACAGAGCTGCTGTGACTCACCATAAATCTCTCATTTCATTTCTTCAGTCCAAAGGTTCTTCTCCAGTATGCAGTTTAGAAAACTCCAGTCTGTGTGTGTCCTTCAGAGGTGGGTGGGGTCTTCTACCATGGAGCCCACTGTCATTGACACAGTAACAGATGGTGTGACTTGACGCTGTTGTCCGTTGATCTCGGAGGTCCGCCTGAGTCTCTCTTGATGTTTTCTTGTTTTTTTTCCACCATTTAAACTCTCCTTCAGTTCAATCTGAGATCAGCTTTACTCTGGTGGTCTCATCAGGGAGGTGGGCTACAATCCTGCGGACCCTCAAACATCTTGAGAATATACAGCTGTGCTCACTGGAACATGAAGCTTTTTGGAGGTGGTCTTGTAGTCTTCACCTTGACCACCCTTGGCTGTGACCTTCTTCATCTCCTCCTCTTGTTCTCGTTCAGTGTGAGGCACACAATGACACAACACAGCAGAGTGAGGACTTGACTGAGTGACTGAAGACCCCGGTGACACTCATTAGAGGAATCAGTCATCTTGAGATGTCACCACAGTCCACTGAGGTCTTTGAACTTCTAAGGACCCCAATAATTTCCTCTGCCATTTTCATTTGTTTTAATGTTTACAATTTGTGAAGTTGAGAACTCAAAGCAAAGTGTCTGTTCTGTGCAGTGAAGAATGGAGGATGACGAGGACTTTTGTCAGCTTCACTGCCTGAGTCTCCATATCCCATAATGCACCAGTCACAGGACCCCCATCACTCTCAGCCCCTCTCAGACTTTCATATCCTAAGCCTGTCCTGCTCTATTAAAACTTCAATGATTTTTATTGGGATGATCCATTCAGTCAAAGCACAAACTCACATTTTAAAAAGTCGTCTCTGCTCTGAGGTTCAGGAGGCTGGAGGGCGAAAACTGCAGCTTCAGAAAAGAGAAGAAGAATGGAAACTGTGAAGATGGCATTGTGGGATCTTAGTTTAGTTCTTAAACACGTATTACAAATGCAGAGGAGTTCAAATAAAACATTTATAAAATATACAAGGGCTGGCGAATTAGACCAACTGTCGATTTGAATATTCATATTAATAATAAATATACATTGAGTCAGAGAGTATTGAGACCCCCTCACTTTCTGCACACTTTACTGTGTTTTTGATTTCATTTTAAATGGATTAATGTGCTGCGGTGGGCTGGCACCCTGCCCGGGGTTTGTTTCCTGCCTTGCGCCTTCTGTTGGCTGGGATTGACTCCGGCAGACCCCTGTGACCCTGTAGTTAGGGTATAGCGGGTTGGATAATGGATGGATGGATGGATGGATGGATGGATTAATGTGCCTTTTGTGCTCATCAGTCTACACTATGTAACCCATAATGACAAAGTGAGCACAGGTCTTCAGTAAGGTCTGCAAATTTACTACAAATCAACAGTGAAACTTCTCCTTCTTAGAAATACTCAGACGCTTAATTCAGGTCTTTGTGGAAGCCCCTTTGGTTGTCTTCATGATTCAGTGTCACTTCAATCTGTACACTACCTGGATTTGGTCAGTTGATCCCATACATCCTGGCAGATCCTCTCAAACTCTGTTAGATTTCAAGTGAAGCGTCTGTGAACTGCCGTCTTCAGGTCTCTCCACACACGTTCTGTGGGGTCTCGGTGTTGTCACTCAGGGACACTCAGACTTCTCACAAAGCCACTCCAGAGCTGTCTTGGCTGTAGTCTTCAGGCTGTTCACCCATCGCCCAATCTGAGGTCACAGGTTTTCTTTAAGGTCCTCTTTATTTTGACTGCACTTCTCCTCCCCTCAGTTCTGACCTGTCACTCTGTCCCCATAGCCTGATGCTGTCACCACCATCTTCACTGTAGAGATGGCATTAGACAGGTGGTGCGCAGTGCCTGGTCCTCTCCAGACATCCTGATGGTCTTCTGTCTAAAGAGTTTAATGTTTGTCTCATCAGATCATTGAATGTTTCCCTTGATGCTCTCAGGCTGTCATTTGTCTTTTGCTCGAGAGTATCTTCTGCCTGGCCACTCTACCATAAATACATGTGCTGCTGGGAACACTCAAAGTTTTACAAATGGCTTCATTCCCTTGCCATGATCTTTGCCTCACCACAGTTTGATCATGGAGGTTCTACAGAAGATCCCTTAGACTTCATGGCTTGTATTTTGTTCTGACAAGCACATACAGTTGGGGGCATCTTCAAGACTCAAGGAGGAAATCAATTCCATCCTGAATCGAGAGGGTGCTGCTCCTGCTAATGCCATCTCTTCATTGAGCTCACAGGCCAGTGACCTCACTTCCTTTGCCAGCTAATTAAGCTCCACCTCATCTGGGACACCAGGATAAAATCCCAACAGAAGCAGGTGTTCATTATGGATCTGTGACAGAGGAGTTCTGATGTAGTCCTCCAATTTGCTTATCTTCCCTACCAAAATATATCAAATAAAATGCTTTTGGTCTGTAAAATCCTTTTAAATGTCGGTGGAAGACATGACTTCTGAGCAAACAACAGCAGGCATATAAAACACGAGAGCCCAGGGGGAGCACAGCTGAAAATGGATGAACGTGAACTTCTAACGTGGACTCCATCCAGCAGAATGTAATGGACACCGAAGACAGCAGGAGCAGATTCAGATGTTCTGATATTATAAAGCACTGACGCGGAGCTCAGTTTGATTCCATTAATGTCTTCACTGTTCTCAAATAAACAATTCATTGGTGCACTGAGCCGACACATTTCTGTTCATTAATCTTAAATTGAGCAAAGCAAAGGAAATAAAAAGAATCCCAATGTCAAATGAAAAAAGAATTCATATACTTACGTTAGAATGTATATTTAAAAAGTATAAGGAGTATAACATTTCAATATACAATTCCGAAACATCTGATTAAAAGCAGCAGTTTATTGTGAGAGTCTGTTGTCACTCAGCTAATGACTATGAAAGGCACTACATGATAAAATATCCTTAACTACAAAGGATGACAGATTAATGTTAAGAAGCAGGCCTTCTTCAGTGTCCTCTTATTGTCACTCTGGTCCTCCTCATGGACTTCAATAACAAACACAATGTCGCCAGACGCTGTACCTGATGGAGTCCTTCTCATGATGTCCCACTGGCTGATCTTCTCCAGACTCTTCTTCAGACCTGACAGCTCCTTTAGCAGGTCCTCAGAAGAGAAATCAGCGGTG
The DNA here is from genome assembly GCA_026402145.1 of Polypterus bichir lapradei. Taxonomy (NCBI): domain Eukaryota; kingdom Metazoa; phylum Chordata; class Cladistia; order Polypteriformes; family Polypteridae; genus Polypterus; species Polypterus bichir. The sequence goes on from JANRMT010062807.1 coordinate 14,098,013, forward strand.
ACAGTGAAGCTCAGTGAATCTCCATCAGCAGGAAGGACACAGCAAGACGAGAAAGTCTGCATCAGGAGAGAAGAGGGGACGAGATTTCAGAAAGGAGACTTTAAAAAGTAAGTAATGATGATAAGAGGGGGCTCTTCTGAATTAAGGATCAGTGTGGTGGGCAGATGTTGGGTTTAGATGGTGAGAACGCCTGTCATTGACTTGTTGGTTATTTATGAGAGAATCTTTGGTGGAGTGTAGTGGAGCATCAGAGATTATCGACCTTAACTATCAATGAGCTTTCCACGTTGGACTCCATGGGATACGAGTCAAGATAAAGAGATTGAGGGAGCAGGTGGGTCCAAAATTCACTTGGCACACAAATCAAGGCCTTGGGATTATTATTGTTCTGAGATAAACTTAATTAAATGAAATGTAAAGACTAACACTTGTTGGGAGAAAGCACTTCAGTATGATTATACATTTGAAGGTCTTCAGGTCTAAAGTGAGACTTATGAGTAAATCTTGAGAGCCTTTGTGTCTTCATCACCATCATCAACTACACAAAGGAGAGAAAGCTACGGCAAGCTGAGTTATATAGTACCTACAATGTGTGGATGATAAATCAAGAAGAGAATCTCCCTAACGTCTGTAAAACACAGTCGACATCAGGACTATTGTGTGCAGTGTGAGAGAAAAGCACATGAGCAGAACGAGACACGGGGCTGGACTGTGGGGTCTGAGCTGTGAGGAAATGCTGAAGGATTAGAATCTAATCAGTTTACGGATGGAGACATCAGAAGATGGCCTGGCAGAAGATTTGGCACCATCCTTTCTTAGATGTCATCTTTTACATTTCATTTCACACAAAAATCTGTAGATTCGTTTGCCTGTCATGAACATGAATGTATCAGCTAAGATTTTTGAAAAGAGAATATTGGAAATGTTAAGGAAATATGTCAAGATGATGTCTGTTGGGCTGAGTGGCCTGTTCTTGCCGTGTTGTACAAACTCCTCAGATCTTTTAAATTTGACTCTAAAGTTTCTCAGGTCCCACACACCCCAGTCTGATCAGACTCCCTGTGAAGTGTCGCTCTCACCTGCAGGAACTGGACATGGTCCTTGGTCTCTGAAAGCTCCTTCAGCTCAGCATCTCTCCTCCACAGCTCCTCAATCTCCTTCTCCAGTTGCTCCATGACTCCTTCAGCCTTCTCCGTTTCTCTCTTTTCTTGTTCTCTGATCCTCTCAGTCAGTTTCCTGTCGGCTTCCTCAGTGCACCATATCAGATCAGTGAAGCTCTTCTCGTTTTCTTCCACATCTCTTTCCACATAAATCTGAATAAATAGGATAAAGATTTAGAATTTAGTCACCTAATAAGAATAACCAATCACAAGACACAGTTGTTGGTATTTTGATACTTTGAAGGACAGTTTGAATTGGTTGCAGTGATTGGTAGTACTTTAGTCGTTGAAGGAAGGACAGTTGGAGACCACCTCTCAGACAATATTTTGTGTGGAAAACCTCCCTGGATTGGTGGATAGGCTTCTTGCCATAGCAGGGAAGAAAAGATCCAGTTGTCTTTGTCAATGATGTCCAGTTCTCAGTGAACAATTATAAGACTACCAGTGCCGCATGTCAAATTTCAAGACTTAGGTGCAAAGCTGAAGAGCACTAGTGACATAGTGGTCAGAAGGTCTGCCTAAGCCACACTCCAGTCTCGATAAAACTGAGGAGACTAAATTGATTAAGGAGAAAAATCACAAAAACATAAGGCACAGCCAAAAGAACACAAGAACTCACCAAACTCACAGAGCGTAAACATAATGAAGCGCCAGGAACTGTGGGAGCCCCTCCGGATTTATAGGGTGGAAGGGCAGTTCCTGGCAGCGATTGGCAGGTGGACCTGCCTCTTGGTGAGCCACCCACAAACCAAATGGAACGTAACACTGGCAGCTTATAGACAGGATCACATGCAAAGAATAATGTATATACTGTAAATAAATCGACAAAAAATGACGTGAAACAATTCTAGGAGGAAACAACAAAAGCAGATGAGCAAAGAATTCTAAACCAATAAGGAGTTTGGCCTGTGAGGTCAACTGTCACCTGTGTCTGGATTGGACTACACGGTGTTGAGTGACACATTGTCCCCGTCTACTTTCTTTGAACTAAACATACAGCCCAGTGGTCTGGACCGGCTGCATTTAGCATATAGGTAGATATTGTTCAAAAGATCCAAATTACCAGCAGCACAATTTTTCCACTGTCAAATCAGAATTTTTTTAAGATAAATCTCCCCAATTTTCCTAAACTCCCTCCCATTTCTATTCCAGGAGAACAAAAACTACACGTCAAGGAGAATCTCAGTAAAGAGAGCTGACACTGAGCTGAAGACAGCATCTCAACCATACATACAAACATCTCAAAGAATCTCCCCTTCAAATGTCCCAGGATGTGGTTGGAAAAGGACCTTTGAATTAATATCTCAGAAAAGGAGTGGAAGGCAACCATGCATAGAATACACTCCAGCTCCATATGCACAGAGCATTCAAATCTTTAATCAGTCACGTATAGCTCGTTTAAAATTGTCCAAAATGTATCCAGGGTACGATCCAACCTGCAAGCGTGGAAATTGAGCTCCAGCCTCACTGGGCCACATGTTTTAGGGGGGCACCAAAGTATTTGAATGTTTTATCAGACAGCCTTGGGGTCACAATCACTCCTAACTCATTAACAGCCGCGTTTGGGGGCTACCAGAGGGGCTTAAAGTGGAGGAGGACACATTGACTGTAACTGCCTTGACCACATTGTGAGCTCGTAGACTTGCCCTGCTGAACTTCAAGACCCCCAGTCCAACTGTGATAAGTCACTGGGTCACTATTTGAAATTGGACAAAAAGGAAATTCTCACTTTTGTAAAATATGCCGAGATATCATTAATAAAACTTTAGAATAAGCATTCATATCAGGGGAAAAGGATATTTTACTTTATTTATTTATTTATTATTTATGTTTGCTCTCAGCTCTCCTCTCTTTCTTTTGGTTGCTGGTTGGATTGTGTTTTGTAGTTTTTTTCTGTTTTCTGTTTTAACTTTCTGATTTATTTTTATTTTTTTATTTTTTTTGTTATTTGACTTTGAAAGTCATTTCTTGTACAAGTTCAAATTGATTTTATGCAATGTCATTTTCTTGCATCCATCCATCCATCCATCCATCCATCCATTCTCCAACCTGCTACATCCTAACACAGGGTCACAGGGGTCTGATGGAGCCAATCCCAGCCAACACAAATGCAAGGCAGGAACAAACCCTGGGCAGGGTGCCAGCCCACCACAACAAAATAAAAATAAAAATAAAAAAGACCATTAATGGACATTGTGCCCGCTGATCTAATTCAGAACATCAGTGTCGACCTTCAGTGTGAGTTTTTGTCAGTAGAGTTAAGTCTCCTTTAAGCAGCTGATGGAACATCAGAGGACTTTAGGGTGATGCTGTCTGAATCTCCACTGAATAACACCTGGGATTCTGTCAACAGTGAAAGGCCATGAAGGACACCACACAACGTCTTCTCTAACTCTTCCTTCTCGTGTCCCTACTCATCATCACCAGTGAAGCTCTGCTGCTCTTCAAGTTCTCAATTGTTTCTCCCCTCTTTCATATGAAGTGTTGCCTTCCTATTCCACTCACCTTCATCTCATCCATCACCCTCCTCATCTCCATCAGTGTCTTCTCTCTCTCCTCAAGTCTCCCCTTAATGTCACTCAGTGTCACCCCCAGCTGTTTCTGTTTGGACACACAAGAAGACATGCATGGTCAGATCAGAATTCACGTTCACTTTGTGATTTCTTCTTCTCTTTCTGACTCCTGATATTCTCACAGCACATTTGTTTGACATTTCATGACACAACTTAGATTTAATTTAACAAACAGAAATGACAAAAAACATTAAAAGAAAGGTTAAATTTAATTGACGCAAGATTGAGTTTGGGCTTGAAGAGCACATCAAATACAGAAGACAGTTTGAAGGCACACCGGTGTGTGAGTTAGAAGACATCACATCGACAAACTGGGAAATGTGAAGTTCACACAACACCAAAAATAATAAAAACTGGTGTGTGTAAGTAAAAAAAACTGGTGAAAGGCCAGGAGGACTTAAACATGTCATGTCAGTAATTATAGGATCTACAAGGCCATTTGATATCCTGAGTCGGACATGTGAGGACGTTGTCTGCTGTTGTCATTTTCTGGAGTCAAGCAAAATACACGAAATGCACAAACGATTCTGTTGAATTCAGGAAGAAGGCAACTTAAAGGAATTCTAAAACTCAAAATGATATTTTTATATGTTACTCATCTCAGGTGTTTTGTTTAGATGACTGAAAATTTTTTTTAAATAAACTGTTTATTATGTTTATGTTTTTTGGTTTCTCCAGAGCCTTCAAGACCACCCAGCCATCCCTGTTAAGGGGTCAGCTCAGAGATCTGCAGGTGGGTGAGCCTGTAGTGTCCTGATGATGGACTATCTGTCAGGGAGACTCGAGGACTGAGTGAGCAACACTGGAGCAGCACAAGGAACAGGCCTGTCTGCTTTCCTCTTCACTCTGCGCAACTCACACTAGAGAGAACAATTTTATTTTTCTTGTATATCGAAAAATCACCCAAGGAGAGACTCAGTGGGCTTTAACAGGCCCTGTGCTTTGAGAGCTCTCTACTCCAGATGCCCTAAGACCACAAGAAAAAACTCCCAAATAAACCTTGTAGGGAAAGAAAATGGAAGAAATCTTGGAAGGTCAACTCAGAGAGAGACCCGCCCTCTAGGCGGGCTGGGTGTGCAGTGAGTGTCAAACACAAGTAATCCTCTTCACAGAGCTAGATGGTCAATCCATCTTGGCCTCCTCAGAAACACGACACAACAGTACAAACTACAAGGCAGAATGCAAGAATAGATGAGACCACTCAGTAAATACAGAACTACCACATATGAGGACACAGATTTGTGTAAATACATCAAAGCAAAATAGAAACTAAAGAACAAAAAAGAGAAATAACAACATCTGACCATCAGCTCATTGTAGGATCACAGCCAGATTGTAGAACAGGAGTCAGACAAGCCAGTCTCATAATGGCTTCTGTGGCTGTCACTGTCACAGCTCCTGTCATTGTGTTGAACAAAAGCAGCCGAGCCGAAAGCCGAGGGGTCTTATGAAGCCATGAAGCCCACCTGAGGAATCACAAACGCCTGTGACGCCAAGCGTCCCCAACATTATGGTGCCCTGAAATGAGGGACTGTGTAGAAAAAGTGCTGTGTGACTGAAATGTCTGAGAATAAACTCAAATGAAAGTCTGCCGTGTGCACTTTAATCACAATGTCTGAATTGTTGGATTTGAAACTGTGGAGCAGACGGGTGACTCAAGGAGAACTGTGTCTTTGTGTTAAACATTGTGAGTTCTTAGCTGCTTATCAAGTTTTCAGAGCCTGTACTGTCATGGCGGTGTGGATTGGTTCAGCTCCTCTGCATGTGTGCGTGTGTGTGTGTGTGTCTGTGTGTGTGTGTGTGAGGCACTGCTCTAAAGTGATACAAGTCCACTTTAGTTTTCTTACTACTAATTTATTAAGAGACCTGCACAACAGCTAAAGTCTTCTCCTTAACTCAGGTTATTACTTTCATTTATAGTAACGCCAGTACCCAGAATTCATTGGCTGACTTTACCAATGTGTACCAAGTTACAGTCAGTAGTTCTCAGGTCTCACTGCCACCTTTGTTACGGCCACACCAGAGGCGATACGCGGTCTGTAAAGTGAGGCTGCAGAAGTTAATTTAGACAGACAGCAGAAGGTCTCTGACCTCCAAAAACTAATTATAGGAAGGAGTGGATACCTTGACCTGTACGTTTCTTAGGTGCACACAAGTCCAGGCTTTTTCCTGCTAGCTGGTGCAAAGTTTTGTTCGTGAAGGTCACTGGGGGTGAGCTTTGGTTCTTTGTTCACTCACTAAGTAATAAAAGAGTGTCATACTGAGACATATGTGGGTGTCATTTGCCTGTGATTGATCAGCCTGATCAGATGAAACCAAAAACTACACGTCAGGGAGAGTCCCAGTGAGGAGAGCTGACACTGAGCTGAAGTTAAGAGCCAGTCAACGAAGGCCTGGCATCAGCAGCTTAAACAAACAACCAAGAAACGTCAGTCTGATCTACAAGTGGACGTCTCCCTTCAGGCCAGCTCAGGAATTGACTTATGTAACAAAATCCAAATCAAGTGATAGACAAAAAATAGACAACATAAATAAACCAAGAATTTCAATTGGACTCTCCATCGGTGACCCTGTTTAAGGGAACTGATTCGTATGAAACTGAAAAATACAAGCGCAGTCCATACAAGGTGTTATTTTCTAAACTTTTACTAACTTTTAAGTAAAGTTGTTACATTATCGACGTTCTACCGAGGACACAGTTACCTTCATATCCACTTGCTGAGACCTGGCTTAGCCAATCTGACACTATTCCTTTATTTGAAGGAGCAGCAAAAGGTTTTATTTTGCTTCTTAAATCAGAAAATATCAGTAAAGAATGTGGTCCTGTAGTAAAGTGAATTATGTCTTCTCAGAATGGCAGTGAATTCACATCATTTGAGGCTCGTATTGGATATTAAAACACAATCAGTTACCTTTGTAGCGCTAATTTACAATCCTCCTGAGCCACAAGGTCATTACACCTGCCTGAACGTACCTGATTTTTATCTGACCACACTAAACATTCTCATTGTGTGCTACTGATGGGTCAGTTTAATGTTGGCAGAGATTACGAGTGTTCAGCTCCGATCCTGGACATCTGCAATGGCTGCTGCTTTTCCTTTCTGACTCTTTCTTACTCAGTGACCAATTTCTGCTGTTTGTTGACTTCTTTTCCACTCATTTTAATTGACTTACTTTTTAAGACTCGATCCTCTAAATTTCTTTATTCTTTTTTCTTAAATATCAGCCAACAAGAATGAGATGTGAGGCTAAGTAAGAGCCTCAAACTCCAATCAGCTTCTTAATTAGAAGCCGATTCTTCTAGTTAATTAAACTTGTTATTTAATTCTGTGGCTTGTCGCTGCTCTCATTCTGCCACAGCAGACGTTTCTAAAACTGTTGATTTTCTTTCTTCTAAAACCCCAAATGTTTTGTGGACCTGAGCAGATCAACATCACTGAGACCTTCTCCTTTCTTTATTGTCAGATATTATATGATGGACTCAGGTTGCTGGTTATGTGTTGACTCATTTTGTATCCCATTATTATTTTGCCGCTAATCACAGAAAGAATAAAACAATTGAGGGGTCCGAGTCTTAAATAGCAAGTCAATTAAAATGAAAGCAAAACAAGTTAATTAGTAGCAACAAATGGTCACTCATTTAGAAAAGAACCCTGCAGCCACCGTAGCCCTCCAGGACTGCAGCTGGACGCCCCCAGCACAGATGTTCAAAGTGAATGACACACCTGCTCGACTTGGTGGGGTTTAATCACATTGTTAAAGGTCAGAGTTCACCTCACAATCATACATTAGAGGGAAGAATCAGTCAGTTCATTTAAATTCAAAGGAGAATATAAATACAATAATACAACATTAACAATTCTCAGCTGAAGTTACTGTAAGAATCTTAGACTTGGTTCTGTAGTGCAGTATTGATTGGTTGACATGTGACTAGAACGTGTCTCTTAAATGGCCTGAGATCAGCCAACTCAAATTACATAAAAACACCCAAAGTCAAATGTGCAGCTAAACACACTTGCCCTCCATGTCACCGCACTACAGACTCTCTCCATTCCTGTGGTGAAAGCTCGGGGTACTGAATTACATTTTTGAGGACACTGCAGGGTGACTAACTACACTTACACCAACCAACTGCTGCATCATCTTCTTAAGGACACAGGCATGAGAGCTGGAAAGTCAGATATTTCTATGAGTAGCCCATGTGCCATTCAAACCTCTGCCAGGGGCTGTTCTGGTCAGCAGGCTGTGGTTTGCCCACCAGCACCTCAGATACTCAAAAGAAAAACTGATTAGAGTGCAAAGAACCTCAGCTCCATGTGATGAGCTCACTTGGCTCACTCAAATGTCCGTGGATAAACAGGAGAGGGTCCTGCTCAGTACAGTCCGTGGAAAATCTGGTTTATTAGATGGATGAGTAGATTCTTCTGCTACACTGCATTTACAAAACCCTTAACTCCTGTTATTTAGTTTCTCTCTACTGAAAACTAAATTCCACTTACCTGTTTATCTTCTCTTTCCACCTCCAGCTTGACCATTTTATGACCGTTATGTTCAGTCACTCCACACATCACGCAGATACACATGTCATCAGTTTTACAGAATATTTCCAGACTTTTCTGATGTTTTTCACAGAGTTTCTCCTTTAGATTTCCATCAGGATCAACCAGCTTGTGTTCCTTCCAGGCTGCTACTTCATAGTGAGGCTGCAGGTGAGTCTGACAGTAGGAGGCCAGGCAGGTCAGACACGACTTCACTGCTCTCAACTTCTTCTCAGTACAGAAGTCACACTCTACATCTCCAGGGCCAGCAAAATTCTGAGATGGAGGACTGAGAGCCATCTTCTTGAATTTTTTGAGGATTTCATTCAGCAGAGTGTTTCTTCGCAATGTAGGCCTCGTGGTGAAGTTCTCTCTGCACTGAGGACAGCTGAACAGTTGGCTCTGATCCCAGCAGTCCGTGAGGCACTTCAGACAGAAACTGTGACCACAGGGGATGGTGACGGGGTCAGTCAGGGTGTCCAGACACACCGAGCAGGTGAACTCGTCCTGTGATACAAACAGCTGGGCTTCAGCCATCGTCAGTCTGAGGAGAGGCAGGCAGAGAGAATCAGTCAGACAAACAAGAATGAGGGTTTTTAGCAGTTTTTTAAAGTGCTCCGTTATATTGGCTTATCAGTCATCTATTCCAGATTTTAGGTGCATAACAGCAGAAGGCCGCCTCACCACTTCTTTTAAGTTTAGCTTTCTGAATTATAAGCAGGCACTCATTTGAAGATATAAGGTTACGATTTGGAGTGTGAGGTGAGATGCATTCGGAAATATAGGACAAGGTGAGATGATTTAAGTCAGCGTTTCTCAACCTCTAAGTATTTGCGACCTGAGTTTTCATAACAGTTTTAATCGCGCCCCCCTAACATTTTTTTGAAACCCTAATAAAATTTATTCCTATATTTGTTGCTGCCGATACACCGCTACAAGTTTAAAATTTTCCTACGAATAGTGAAATTATGCCACATATGGCAACATTCGCGCCCCCTTTTTTGTTTCATCAGGGGGGCAAACCCCACAGTTTGAGAACCACTGATTTAAGGCTTTGTAAACCTTAAGCAGTATTTTAAAGTCAATTCTAAATGACACAGGTGACCAGCATAGTGACATCAAAACTGGAGAAATGTGCTCAGATTTTATTTTCCTATTTAATATTCTGGCAGCTCCATTCTGCACTTGTTGTAATCAATTGATGTCTTTCTTGGGTGGTCCTTAGAGGAATGAGTTACAGTAATCTAGTCGAATAAAAACAAAAGTGTGAACTCATTTTTCAGTGTCTTGTAAAGTTATAAGAGGTCTAAATTTTGATATATTCCTTAAGTGAAAAATGCTGTCCTAATAATGTGATTAATATGTGATTTAAAATTTAGGTCAGAATCAATAATTATCCCAAAATTCTTTACTTCTGTCTTGACTTCTAAGCCTAATTTTTTCTCCTTATTTAGTTTGAGAAAATTACTACTCATCCATTCAGAAACACAAGTAAGACATTGTGTCAGTGAATCAACAGAGTCGGGGTCATCAGGTGCTATTGATAAGTACAGCTGTGTGTCATCAGCAGAGCTGTGGTGGCTCACGTTGTGCCCTGAGATAATCTGACCTAATGGAAGCATGTAGATCGAAAAGAGCAGCAGACTAGGAGAGACCATTGTGGACCACCACACAGAATATCAGGGTTCTCCAAAGTATAATTATTACAACTAACAAAGAATTTCCTACCTGTCAAATAAGATTCAAACCATATTTAATTAAATCAAATCAAAATAAAAAATCTAATTTAAGACCCTGCCAGAGAGGCCCACCCACTGACTAAGGTGATTTCTATGAATATTGTGATCAATGGTGTCAAATGTGGCACTCAGATCTAAGAGGATGAGAACAGATAAATGGCCTCTGTCTGCGTTCACCCGCAAGTCATTTACTACTTTAACGAGTGCAGTTTCTGTGCTGTGATTTGTTCTAAAACCCGACTGAAATTTATCAAGAATAGCAGGTTTATTGAGGTGGTCATTTAGCTGCATAATGACTGCCTTCTCTAGAATTTTACTTAAGAAAGGCAGGTGAGAAATGGGTGTAAAATTGTCAAAAACAAAGGAGTCGAGATTATTTATCATAATCAGGGGTTTAACAACAGCAGTCTTAAGACAGTCTGGGAAGACCCCCGTATCTAATGATGAGTTCACTATGTCAAGCACACTATCAATTAGCACGTCAGATACTTCTTTGAAAAAACTTGTTGGTGTTGAGTCTAGTAGACAGGTGGAGGGTCTCAGTTAAGAGATAATTCTACATAGATCAGTAAATCTATCCTGGGGAAAGAATTGAAATCACTTAAAATGAAATTCTTGGATTTAAGAGCATCAGTATTAGGGGGGATGTACTACATGATTTCTGATATCATTAAGTTTATAATTAAAAAATATAGTATGGAAGATAAAAATGTATATATTAGCATAAATAGCCATAAAAGTAATTAACAGCTTCTGAAGCATTAGATTTAGCATAAATTAGAATGTCAAGCAAATAAGATATGTCAAGTCAATATTAAATTAAAGACATTAGTCATATTGCATTTCTAGTTAGGTTTGAAGCAAAAATTGCCAATATTGGGTAAGGAAGGACAGAATAAGAAAATGACGCACAGAAACTATCGAGGACAAAAGAAGGGGGAACCTGAACACCTGTTGTTTGAAAGGCTAGGAAGCAAGGAACGATACCAATGACATACAGAAAAATGGTCATGGTAGGCACGTGAGAAGCCAGCAGAAACAGCAAAGGCATTGCTACAAACGAGGTCAAAATGATGTAATATATGAAAAATAAAATTAGTATATTCATGTACTAGTATAAATAAATATAGAAAAATATATAAGCGTTAACCTTAGTGCAGAAATTAATGCAAGTCAGGCATGCCAAGCAAATGGTTAAATAAAGGTACATGCCGTATTTCTTTTCAATTAAAGCTTAGCTGACAAATATAAAATAGCTTAAGGGTCAAGGAAGGGGAAATGATAAGAGAATGCCCAAATATGGAAGAAGGAACATTTGCCCGGCCGAAGGCAATCATAATAAGCAAAACAGAAAATAAAGATGAATAATAGACAGTAAAAATACCGGTTGCCAGCTGCAGAAGGAAGTCAGGAGATAACAATGGCTTCCATGAGAACTTGGGATACCGGCTGGACAGGTGCAGAGGGGAGTCAGAGAAAACAGCAAATAAGCTAATCTGAGTGAGGTTGTTGGAGTGATAAGAAATTATTACATAAGTTTTGAGTTCTGAACTGTTCAGGGCTCAGTCCGATTTGGCCGAATTGGGTTGAGTCCGTGTTATTGTTTTATTGCAATAAAGCTATATACTCTGTTTGCCTATCCTCTAAGTTCCTAATAGCCTTCATTTCAGGTAAAAGCCTTTTGGTGACAATTTCTCGCCACGACAATAGCAATAGCTTCAACTTTTACTGGTAGTTTTTTTGGAGGCATTCCATTGAGTGGGATTAGCAAACAATCAACAGTAGAGAATAAATCTGATATTACTAGCATTGTTATTTATAATTTTAGAGGAGTAGCACCACCTCTCTACACAGACTATATTGTTGTATTCTGTTATTTTAGCCTTCAATATTTCACAGTGGACAATCAATTTATTTTATCTCCATTTACGCTCAGCTCTCCAGCATGTTTTCTTTAAATCAGACTCTCTTTGGCTCTTCCTTGGTGTAACAGTGCTGGACGATTTCTTAACTGTCTTTTCAGGTGCGATTATGTCAGCAGCAGCTCTCAGTTTAACATTAAAATGTCCCACCTTACTATTTACATTATTATCACTATTGTAGTAAGAACTACAAACAGACTGGTTGATTAAAATGTTAGAAAACTTTGAAGCTGCAGATGAATCAAAGAAGCCATTTTTAACAATACACTTCTCATTAATTGTATCTATCAGTATTTCTATATTAAATAATAAGAGAAAATATTCAGATAAACCAATACCCACAATCTGCTTCACATCAACTTTTAACCCTTCAGTAATCTCTAAATCCAATGTGTGCCCCATTTGTGCATTGGATGGCTATCATGCTGGCTCAGATCAAAAGAGTGCAGGAGGTTCATGAATTGAAGCTACAGACCAACAACAATGACATCTCATACCCATCCATCCATCCATCCATCCATCCTCTTCCGCTTATCCGAGATCGGGTTGCGGGGGCAGCAGCTTGAGCAGAGATGCCCAGACTTCCCTCTCCCCGGCCACTTCTTCCAGCTCTTCCAGGAGAATCCCAAGGCGTTCCCAGGCCAGCCGGGAGACATAGTCCCTCCAGCGTGACCTGGGTCTTCCCCGGGGCCTCCTCCCAGTTAGAAGTGCCCAAAACACCTCACCAGGGAGGCTTCCAGGAGGCATCCTGATCAGATGCCCGAGCCACCTCATCTGACTCGTCTCGATGCGGAGGAGCAGCGGCTCTACTCTGAGCTTCTCACCGTATCTTTAAGGGAAAGCCCAGACACCCTGCGGAGGAAACTCATTTCAGCCGCTTGTATTCGCAATCTCGTTCTTTCGGTCACTACCCATAGCTCGTGACCATAGGTGAGGGTAGGATCGTAGATCGACTGGTAAATTGGGAGCTTTGCCTTACGGCTCAGCTCTTTTTTCACCACGACAGACCGATGTAGAGCCCGCATCACTGCAGACGCCGCACCGATCCGTCTGTCGATCTCACGGTCCATTCTTCCCTCACTTATGAACAAGACCCCGAGATACTTGAACTCCTCCACTTGGGGCAGGATCTCTCCCCGAACCCTGAGAGGGCACTCCACCCTTTTCCGGCTGAGGACCATGGTCTCAGATTTGGAGGTGCTGATTCTCATCTCAGCCACTTCACACTCAGCTGCAAACCAATTCAGAGAGAGCTGAAGATCACGGCCTGATGAAGCAAACAGGACAACATCATCTGCAAAAAGCAGGAACCCAATCCTGAGTCCACCAAACCGGACCCCCTCAACGCCCTGGCTGCGCCTAGAAATTCTGTCCATAAAAGTTAGGAACAGAATCGGTGACAAAGGGCAACCCTGGCGGAGTCCAACTCTCACTGGAAATGGGCTCGACTTACTGCTGGCAATGCGGACCAAGCTCTGACACTGATCGTACAGGGACCGAACAGCTCTTATCAGGGGGTCCGGTACCCCATACTCCCGGAGCACCCCCCACAGGATTCCCAGAGGGACACGGTCGAACGCCTTTTCCAAGTCCACAAAACACATGTAGACTGGTTGGGCAAACTCCCATGCACCCTCTAGGACCCTGCTAAGGGTGTAGAGCTGGTCCACTGTTCCGCGACCAGGACGAAAACCACACTGTTCCTCCTGAATCTGAGGTTCGACTATCCGATGGACCCTCCTCTCCAGAACCCCCGAATAGACTTTTCCAGGGAGGCTGAGGAGTGTGATCCCTCTGTAGTTGGAGCACACCCTCCGGTCCCCCTTTTTAAAGAGGAGGACCTCCACCCCGGTCTGCCAATCCAGAGGCACTGTCCCCGATGTCCATGCGATGTTGCAGAGACATGTCAACCAAGACAGTCCTACAACATTCAGAGCCTTGAGGAACTCCGGGCGTATCTCATCCACCCCCGGGGCCCTGCCACCAAGGAGTTTTTTGGCCACCTCAGTCTCAGGGATGGGAGAGCCCATCTCAGAGTCCCCAGGCTCTGCTCCTCATTGGAAGGCATGTTAGTGGGATTGAGGAGGTCTTCGAAGTACTCCCCCCACCGACCCACAACGTCTCGAGTCGAGGTCAGCAGCGCACCATCCCCACCATATACGGTGTTGACCCTGCACTGCTTCCCCCTCCTGAGACGCCGGATGGTGGACCAGAATCTCCTCGAAGCTATCTGAAAGTCGTTCTCCATGGCCTCTCCAAACTCCTCCCATGCCCGAGTTTTTGCCTCAGCAACCACCGAAGCCGCATTCCTCTTGGCCTGCCGGTACCTATCAGCTGCTTCCAGAGACCCACAGGACAAAAAGGTCTTATAGGACTCCTTCTTCAGCTTGACGGCATCCCTCACCGCCGGTGTCCACCAACGTGTTCGGGGATTGCCACCACGTCAGGCATCGACCACCTTACGGTCACAGCTCTGGTCAGCCGCCTCAACAATAGAGGCACGGAACATGGCCCCTTCAGACTCAATGTCCCCCACCTCTCTCGGGACGTGGTTGAAGTTCTGCCAAAAGAGGGAGTTGAAGCTACTTCTGACAGGGGACTCTGCCAGACGTTCCCAGCAGACCCTCACAACACGTTTGGGCCTACCAGGCCTGACCAGCATCCTCTCCCACCATCGAAGCCAACTCACCACCAGGTGGTGATCAGTTGCCAGCTCCGCCCTTCTCTTCACCCGAGTGTCCAAGACATGTGGCCGCAAGTCCGACGACATGACCACAAAGTCGATCATCGAACTGAGGCCTAGGGTGTCCTGGTGCCAAGTGCACATATGAACACCCCTATGCTTGAACATGGTGTTCGTTATGGACAATCTGTGACGAGCACAGAAGTCCAATAACAAAACACGGCTCTGGTTCAGATCGGGGGGGCCATTCCTCCCAATCACGCCCTTCCAGGTCTCACTGTCATTGCCCACATGAGCATTGAAGTCTACCAGTAAAACAAGGGAATCCCCAGAAGGTACGCCCTCTAGCACCCCCTCCAGGGACTCCAAAAAGGGTGGGTACTCCAAACTGCTGTTCGGTGCATATGCACAAACAACAGTCAGGACCCGTCGCCCCACCCGAAGGCGGAGGGAGGCCACCCTCTCGTCCACCGGTGTAGACCCCAATGCACAGGCTCCAAGTCGGGGGCAATAAGTATGCCCACACCCACTCGGCACCTCTCTCCGTGGCAACTCCAGAGTGGTAGAGAGTCCAGCCCCTCTCAAGGAGATTCCAAGCTGTGCGTCGAGGTGAGTCCGACTATATCTAGCTGGAACCTCTCGACCTCGTGCACTAGCTCAGGCTCCTTCCCCTTCAGAGAGGTGACATTCCACGTCCCAAGAGCCAGCTTCTGTAGCCGAGGATCAGACTGCCAAGGTCCCTGCCTTCGGCCACCACCCAACTCACACTGCACCCGACTTCCTTGGCCCCTCCCATAGATGGTGAACCCATGAGAAGGGGGACCCACGTTACCTCTTCGGGCTGTGCCCGGCCGAGCCCTATGGGTGCAGGCCCGGCCACCAGGCACTCGCCATCGAGGCCCACCTCCAGAGAAAGGCCCCGGTGACCCGCGTCTGGGCAAGGGAAAACGGCGCCCAAATTTTTTATTCATCATAGAAGGTCTATTGAATCATCTCATACATGTACAATAATGGAGTGTACGGTTACTCAAGAAGAAGAAGAAGAGTGATGGATCTGATTGTAAAAGTAGTTTGGAGCGGTACAAAGACTAGAGACTCTGTACTAACAGGACATTAAGAGACCACAGGGGAATAAAGAACTTCTTAAGTGCTGTGCTGTTTGATTTTGAAAAGCTGATGATGGGTTGTGAAAGGAAGGACTTCAATCATTCAAGTTACAGAATATTGGATCACTTAAGTCTGAGCCTCTCAACTAGGGGTCTACGCTATTCAGAGTGGGGTTGATTGACCTCGGCCAGGCAGGGTCCTTAGCCCATTACGGTGTAATGTCATGATAAGTGATGAGGTCTTTCCTCACACAGGAATAGAGGGAGCTGAATCTTTGTCTGCTGCCATGTCAAGATGCTACCCTGATAGTCAAATCCACTCTGGCACATCAGGGCAGATATCTCCACGCCACATGCTAATTCATTCTTCCATATGTGACTGGAGCCCTCAGCCCAAATCTGTTTGTAAAGACTGCACAGCTCAGTCAGGTGAGAGGCAGCAGCCAACGGCCATCGCCACACCAGAATCAGCCCATCACTGTCACAGACTTCAAGTCAGAATTGTTCCAATTCCTTCTGCACCACTGGACATTGTAGATCTCACATTCTCATCTTTCATTCTCAAAATGAGGTGCTTTAGGAACAGAGGAACGTGAATTAGAAACAGAGAGAGATAAGAGAGTGATAGAAATAGAGAAAATAAGAGTGGAAAAAGACAAGAAGACAAAGAAAGGAGAAAATAACATCAAGTGAGATGAATGAAAGTGGGCCAGCACTTGTGTGACACAGTGACACACACACAGTCCCACCAGGAGAGGACATGAAGTGTCACAGATACTCGTCAGGACCACCAAATCTATAAGAACACAAACTCACCTGTAAAAACTCCTCAGTGCTCAGAGGTTCATACGACTGCAGGAGGACATTTGGAGCTTCAGGACCTGCACATGAAAAGAGCAGAATGAGGACAGTGAAGACGACGTTTGGTGACATCAGTCCATTCACTGGGCAGTAATTACTAGAACAGGACTGTTCAAATGTGACACAAAGTGATGAGCAGTGACCTGCTGAAGTCACTAAAGCACCACTCAGTGCCCACCATACCCACTGGAACATCATGTTGGCACACTGGGCTCACTGGTGTTTAAAGACATTTGGTAGACTCACCAGCTCTCACTTTATGTCTCGGCTGTTCTTCTTCACCACAAACAGTCTTCAGGTCCTCTCAGTCAGAGAAGTCGGCCATGAGGTGTTCAGCTGCAGAGCCCACCAAGAATGAGCAGAACACAATGTGCTCAGTGTCTTTAAAGGCTTTAGTCATCCTGTGCCTGGGGGGTCTTCATATTTCTATCTCTCTGTGACTTTGTGTCCAACCACAACCTTTCACAGACTCTGACTCTCCAGAAGCTTCAGTCCTACATGAAGAGAAGAGCTGCAGGGTTACTGTGGCCGGCATTGGGGGTCTTTTCACAAGGGATGACTTATAAGACTTCATCAGCTCCTTGGTGAGGTGCCCTGTTGGTCACTTTACATGTGTGTACATCAGGGGTGTCCAACTCCGGTCTTGGGGGGCTACTGGGGCTGCAGGTTTTCATTCTAACCATCGTCTTCATCAATCACTAATGTCTGCTGCTCATTGACATCTTTTCACTTTATTTGTTTTTCAGAACACAATGGTAGTGTTGGGGTCTCACAATAAGAAGATCACAGGTTGTGTCCAGGGGTCCTCCCTGAGTTAAATATTTTAAGAGTTTTTGTTTTTTCATTTAATAAAATATGGACTGATGGTGTTTGAGGGGAGCTATTGGGGCGGTTTGGGTTCTTCGGTCTGTCATAGTTGGCATCATATTTTATGAAAACTCTTGCTTATCGTATTGTACATTCCACCTGTCGGCATTAGTTTTTTTTTTTTTTTTCTGACATCAGACACTGGAAGCCAATGATGAACCTTCTCTTCATTGTCAATCTGTAGCAGTAAAACGTAAAAGTAATAAAAGTTAAATAGACATCATTGAAGTTGATCGTGAGTTTGTGTAACTTTAATGAAAATGGCCAGCAGATGTCACTAGAGAGGTGAGTGTTAAATGCTTTGAACCTTCCACACGATTTCTGACACAATTCCTTCAAATGTTTCGATGCTTCGTGAGGCTTCACTCTGTTCATCACTAACTTCCTGGACCTGCGCAGAACCCGACAGAAGCCTCTCTGGGTCAGATGGAAGTCTCTTGAAGCAGGGAGTCCTTCTCCCAGCAGCACTCTCAGGTGACACCCAAGGACCCTGACAGGATTGTCCCTCAGGACTACAACTCCCATATATCCCTGCGGGTGTCCTTACTGGGTTCACACCATTGGAGCACTGCCATTATACTGGGAGAGAAACTCTTGATACTCCACCTCCTCCATTCCATCCATTAATCTCGTCTTTTGAGCAGGATATTGATTCAGCCCCACCCCGGCCAGGCTATTCCTCCTACACAGCGCTCACACCCTTTACATGAAAGACCCCCCAAACTGTGACCCCCGGCTGATTCAGCTGTTCTTCCATCGTTACACGAGGATTATCTGTGCAATAGTAGACACAGTTGTGCCGATTTACAGCACCTGAAACTTTAGATTGATCTTCGTCGGTACTCGTAATTCTATCAGTGATGCCATTGCCTTGTCTTTCTTCATTCATAACCATTTTGCAGAATTGTAAATGGTGATCATGATCATCCTCTAATAACCCATGAATCAATCTTGGCTGATACATTTTCAGACCTAAACATTGTATTAGATGACTCAGAGATCTACGAGAAATGTCTAACTCAGAAGAAGCTCTTTGTTTGATTTTTTTTTTTTGAGGCTATTCATAAATGTCTGACTCACTAGCATGTCATTTTCCTGGCTGGTAATGCTCACCGGCCAACCACTTTTCCCAACTTAAAACCAATCAAAACATAAATATAGTTGATGACTCAATAACATTCAAATTAAACTCCACATCTCTTTATGTATTAGGCCAGCATTGTGGGGCAGTGGTTACCACACCTTCTGCCTCAGATTCAGTCACGTGAGTTCAAATCCCATATCCCATTGTTGTTCATGTGGAGTTTTTATGTTCTCCCCGTGCCTGTGGGTGACCATCTGAAGACTCGTTTCCTTCTCTTCCATCTATGAGATTCATTTTATGCTAACTGGCTCTTCAGTTCTGCTCACTTTGATTGCTGGCATACGTGAGGTGATGGTGTTTGCCTGATGATTAGCCGACGCCACATTGACGTCCGTCAAGACGTGTTGTTGTTACCTAAAATCCTGAAATGAAATAAGTGGATTTGAGAATGTTAATGCTTATCTATTTAATGATAAAAGAAGTACAAATTGAGCTCTGTAGGCTGTGCTGTTACTTTGGAGTCTCTGAAATCGATTTGTTTTGCTACAAATGTAAATATAAAAGTGTCAATATGTCTGTACGGGAGCCGTGAGCCTCAGTTTCTCTCCTGCCGTAGAACCCAAGTGAAGGTGCAAATCGCAGACAGGAACAGGATTGGTGACCGGTGAGTACAACTGCTTTACTGTCCAGAGAGGTGCTGGGGACGTAATATTAAGAGAATGAGATGGAGTCCTAAGTAGACTTGGAATCAGAAGGGAGAGGTGGAAGTTTAGTAAAAAGGGAAAGGACCTCCTGGTCGGGGAATCGCTAAAGTAAAAGGACACTGAGCAGCATGAAGTGTGAAAGAATTAGTGAGGATCTGGGAATGCTGAGTTAGTACACAAGATGGATCAGAATAAGGAAAGGGGGGAGTGGGAAGAACGGCTAGTTGGTAAGCACCTCACGTTCAGGGAAAGCACCGCTAAGTCGGAGGACGAGATTCTTCACTCTGATAGTCTGGTTATATTCCTGACTCAACGGGTCAAGTCTGTCATGAGTGCTAACCAGCTTGACTGTTAGTCCGCTAAAGACGGTAACGACAGACAGCGATCAGGGGAAAGGAAGGGATTTGGAGTGAAGAGACATTGGGGAGGTCATGTTGGGGAATGTATTAAGAAACAGGGAGTGAATGAGGAGCCTCTGTTCGGAGGATTATTTTCAGAAAATGTACCAAAATGAAAGAAAGGCGGCTCTCCAAGACGCTACGTAGAACAGAAAACAGGGTTAGATTTTAAAAAAGAATGTAAATGGGGTCAGGTGGCCAGTAGAAGGCTCTGGTGATATGAATGAAACACAGGAAGTTAGGAAGATTTTATGTAGAAATGCACGAGGGTGCTGTAGTCGAGGGCCATGTAGAATGGAAATGTTAAATAGATGGGAATTGATAATTAAAGACAGAGCCCTGGAAACGATGCAGAAACTTAAAATTATAATTGGTGATAATATCAAGCATTGTAACTCGGCATACGCTTAGCAAGCAATTATGCTGCAGTAATCGGGTCAACGTTTACTTCTAAACCACGGTAATCAGAGCAGGCGCCTAACGTATGCGTAACGGTGGCTTGAACAATTGCGCCAGTCGCACAGCGCCAGGTCTCTTGTTCGATAACAAACCTGGTCAGCATCTGTTTGGGGACTGCAGATTTCCGTTGCCTGATGCGTTTGATTGATATTGTTCCGATTATGCGACAATGCTCCTTGAAAACCTGAAGACAGGAGCCTGCCCTGGATGGTGTTAGATTCCTAATCGGGAATTTAATCCACACAATGTTCATTCATATTCTAATTCCAATGTAAAACCAGCATATATCAGTATTTGAATTAAACTCAACCTAACTAGACTACACCTCGTGAAATGCAATTGGTCCATCACTGTCACTCGAAATTTTACAATAACTAGCAATACAGTAATACTGTAGCTACAATACATTACACTGGCAGTAGTCTAATGTGAAATGCTCTTACATTTGCACTAAAGTACTGTAATGTTCACATATAATGCAATACCGTGGTGCTTAATTGAAATAACCCCATGACAATTCATTACAGTTTCCTTTATCATCAATTGTGCACGAGTTTTATTCAAATAACTCCTAAAATTCAACCCAGAATAGTCCCATCTTTGTAGAATATAAAGAAATGTGTCACTATGGAAAACAAATCTGGACAATGCAAAGTCAATTTGTTCCACATCCTACAAAAACTTTCAGCCTGTTTGATATTTCAAATTAAGTTTTAATAAAGAGTTTGCAATAACCCAAAAACATGAGTGGACAAAGTAATTTGTACAAAAACCCAACCAGTTCTGTCCAGTTGCATCCATGAACGTTTCCAGATTCTTTTCCTGCTAATGATTCAGAAAGTTAAGGACTAGAAACGGTGCTGGCCAGTGTACAAAAACTGAATTCATAATTGGAACAGGACTAAAACTAGGAACAAATCCATACAATGTCTGCATAAACTCAAATGTCCTCCGCATCAAAGTCACACTTCTTCAGAGATGACTCAGACTGTCAGATTACAAGGTTTGGATTAACTTTACAAGGAACGCATTTCAAAACCGGACTTGTACAAATAACTCCAAGCTGTCTTCAATTGTTAAATTAATTTTGCACAGAGGTTGTCATTTCACAAATTACATTTTCACATTTAACTCAACATGCTGTTGTGAACAGTCTTGATAAGGAAATTCTCTAAATAGCATAGAATAAGCACAACCAAACCAAAGCAAAGTAATAAGATTGAATAGCTTTGGCAACCCTTAAAGCACAAAAACCAATTTACATGTCAAACTTTTTTGCACTTTCACAGACATTAAGGGTCAATGCTGCTTCTTTGTATAGAAATACTGTAGAAAACTTGAGCTCTGCAATTCCAGTCACAAAAAGATGCAGGTGAACGTCACCCCTCACACACCACTCAGCGTCCTCTGTGCAGTCATTAGTGTTAGTGAGTCACCAGAAACAGACATTTTGTATTAACATCATGCTTAACAATTGGGACCCATAAAAAGAAAAAGGATCAGGTTTTGGTTATACCAACCATAATGTAAATGTTAATGATCCAATATGTTCAAATCAATATATCGTTTAATAAACTGTCCAGTGTACTGTTATGAACAGTACGGTACATACCAAGATGTGGGATTCTGGCAAGCAGAGTCTTTTCTAGGACAGCAGGAGTAGCAGAAACCTGCTAAACAGAAACTATAGGATCACTTAAGACAAGTAAAGTAGGCCTTTAAAGTGTGGCACTGAAAAGGCACGTTTACTGATCTCAGCATGGACAACAAGTGCACCAAACTTCTCAAAGTGTGCCATCAGGGGCCTTGTGACATGAGGACAATGCACCCTCATCTCCAAAGACTTGGCTTGAGACGATCACTTCTGCCTAAAGTAACTGAAGTAACTGGCCACAGTAGGTCTAACTCACCTCCAACTTCAATTCTGTGAATTAGTAAAATGTCAAGCTAAACACTGGTGCGTTTCAAATCAATACAGTCCTAACATGTGTTTCATACCCACTGTATACTGCCAAGATTACCTGTAGTTGTCCCAGACTGTGGGTAAAAGGCTTGTAAAATGAATCATTGGTCCAAGCCACCGAATTAACACAAAATGCAATTTATATCTTAAATTCAATACCACCTCACTGCATTTTCCCCAAAGTGGTACAGGTTTACTTGCTATAGAGCCAAAAAAAAAAAAAAACAATAAACCAAATTTACAGAACCAGTTGCCTCTTAAATTTCCAAAGTGTTCACCTCGTCAGTGGTTTTTGACAGAGTGGTGATCTTGAGACATTTCTTAGGCCTAAATCACTTCTCAAAACTCATCCAAAATGCATTGTAGTTTTTGGTAATCCTGGAAAACACTGAAAGCAACAAAATTGCCCTTAATTCTGAATATTAACAGTAACTATAGTAATATACAAGTTCAATTCTTTAAGTAAATCAGTGTAGAATATAAAGCTGCATATAATAAAAATGGACAAGGTTTCTGAAGTGAAAATTGTGACCCTCATACCAGGGGTTGAGTTCAGTTAAAACAGTTCCATTGCACTCTGATACTTAATACATCAAGATGTCAAAATGTTACTTAAAAATAACTCACCTTCATAGAGGGGAAAAAAAAACACATTTACAACTCCATAAACACCGGAGTGAAATAGTCGTGCAAATCCAAGAAAGGTGCAGAAATAGAACTGCAGTTAATCCAAGCGTTCCTTCCAAAGTCCGAGGTAGCCAAATAGCCAAACACATTCAAGTTTCTGTCAACACAACCATTTCAGGTGTCACTGGGATGTGGACGCTCAAGAACTTTGACCTGGGAAGCTTGCAATAAAGTGGCGAGTGCAGCGGTGTTAGACAATTTTATTTAGGAAAATGGTTTGCTCTGCTGTGCTGGGCTTCAGGTGACTCCTTTTTTTGCAGAGGACTTCCTCAGCCTTTAAAAAAATGAAAGATTGATGGTAAGCTGATAAAGATTGGGGTAAACAGTTATTCTCTCCTTCCAATACAGGAGTGGACCTTCTCGTCTACCAAGATAAGCATCTGTTAGGCATCTCTTCACCTCCACAGTGGCATTTGCAGTGGCACTGTGGACTCTTTGAGCCTCGGAAACACACAAGTTGCCATAGATTGTCTGTGGGACATGCTGCTTCCAAGGATGGGGCCAGGGCTGATGTTGAAGGCTGTGGCTCTGTTTGAAAGAGTTAAAGCGTACCTGGTTTTATTCACAGTACATATTGAATGTATCAAATACCAAAAATCACCTTGGGGTGTCACGTGCACAGTGTCTGGCGAGGACAGCATTAGGGATGCGCATTCCAAGGTGAGTTGTCTCTCAGCCTCTCTGACACGGTCTGGATTGCCAAAGCCAATAGTTTTGAATCCTGGGTCCAGCAGCGTAGCCAAGGCCAAAACCCGGATGGATTCCAGTGTATAGAATCTGGATCGTAAGCTTTCCTTCAGATGCACACCTAAGACAGAAAACATCAATAATCAACGTTACTAAAGGGACACAACTATTCATTGTACAAAAATGTTTTTGGATCATCGCAGCCTACCTAATTGTATGGACTCCTCCCTGGTCACCTTGGTACTCTTCTCTGAGATTTTGTGTTGCAACATGCGATATAGTGGGATCATTTTCACTGCAGACATCTCAGTTGTTACATGTTTGAGTGGAAGAAGGAGGGTCAGGCATTCATTGATAATATCCCACTCCCTACTTGTTAAGGGAACAACCTCTGTATTTAAATTAGAGAGGGCAGCACCAACTGCCTCACGTTGGTCATACAGATGCTGCAGCATGTCGTAAGTGCTGTTTCATCTGGTGTCCACTTCTTGAACCACCTTCTGCACTGGCCTGCCCATTAGCTGCTGCATCTCTGATAGTTTTTCCTTAGCATTACAACTTGACCTGAACAAAGACACAATTTTCCTTGCCTTTTGACGAATTTCCTGGAGTTTGGGGGTCTGGTCAATTGCCTTCTTTACTACCAGATTCAGGGTATGTGCAAAGCATGGCACATGATGAACTTTCAGCAGCTGGCCAGTGCCAAC
Organism: Polypterus bichir lapradei; assembly: GCA_026402145.1. Taxonomy (NCBI): domain Eukaryota; kingdom Metazoa; phylum Chordata; class Cladistia; order Polypteriformes; family Polypteridae; genus Polypterus; species Polypterus bichir. The sequence goes on from JANRMT010062807.1 coordinate 14,122,151, forward strand.
AAGATGTCAGTCACCATGCAGTGTATCTTACCACTGATTCCCCAGTCCGCCATTAGCACACTCATGGACTCCGTGATGTGAGCAGCAGTGTGTGTCTGGGGAAACTGGCTGACACAAAGGAGAACTGTGGCCAGTTTGGTGACATAATGGCACATGACACCCAGATAACCATCCATATTTATTGAAGTCCACATATCAGTGGTCAGGCTGACGTATGCAGCCTGCTTTACCTCAGCCATTGCCTCCTCTTTGGCTGCACATTACTCGGCCTGAACCGTGGCTTTTAGTGCCTTTCTGGTTGGGAGGATGTAGCTGGGATCCACTTTGTTAACAAAAGCCTGGAAGCCTTTATCTTCGACAATAGAAAAGGGCTGCAAATCTTTTACCACCATGTCAACCAAAGCCTCATCCAGTTCCTCTTGTCTGCCTAAAAAAGAAAACAAAAAAACACAAAAGAAGCTCATTGCAGCAATCAAACTGTGTGCACCCCCAGCAGTCCTCACGCTCCAGACAAACTTCATCACTGCTCGTTCAGAATTGCTAAAATATTTGTAATACTACAAGAATAAAAATTTGTCTTACCTTGCTTAGAAGATCCAGTGTGAGCAGATACAGCAGGATTGTCCTACTCCTCTGTAACGCCAGGATGCGTCGACCTCAAGTGACGAAGCATTGAAGACGTGTTACTGCTAAATGCAAGTTGCTTATCGCAAATCATGCATTTAACCTTTGATGGAGATACTAAATCAAAGTAATTCCACACCAGAGATCGAGACCTCTTGCGTGAACCTGCCATCGTGTATTCCAAATGTAATCGCAAAGTCGTATTATCGGTATGTCTATATCTATCACCTCACTCGTCTCCAAAAAATAACCTTCAAACAGACGCATGCATTACTACATTTACAGTGGCTTGCAAAAGTATTCGGCCCCCTTGAACTTTTCCACATTTTGTCACATTACAGCCACAAACATGAATCAATTTCATTGGAATTCCACGTGAAAGACCAATACAAAGTGGTGTACACGTGAGAAGTGGAACAAAAATCATAAATGATTCCAAACATTTTTTACAAATAAATAACTGCAAAGTGGGGTGTGTGTAATTCTTCAGCCCCCTCTGGTCTGAGTGCAGTCAGTCGCCCATAGACATTGCCTGATGAGTGCTAATGACTAAATAGAGTGCACCTGTGTGTAATCTAATGTCAGTACAAATACAGCTGCTCTGTGACGGCCTCAGAGGTTGTCTAAGAGAATATTGGGAGCAACAACACCATGAAGTCCAAAGAACACACCAGACAGGTCAGGGATAAAGTTATTGAGAAATTTAAAGCAGGCTTAGGCTACAAAAAGATTTCCAAAGCCTTGAACATCCCACGGAGCACTGTTCAAGCGATCATTCAGAAATGGAAGGAGTATGGCACAACTGTAAACCTACCAAGACAAGGCCGTCCACCTAAACTCACAGGCCGAACAAGGAGAGCGCTGATCAGAAATGCAGCAAAGAGGCCCATGGTGACTCTGGACGAGCTGCAGAGATCTACAGCTCAGGTGGGGGAATCTGTCCATAGGACAACTATTAGTCGTGCACTGCACAAAGTTGGCCTTTATGGAAGAGTGGCAAGAAGAAAGCCATTGTTAACAGAAAACCATAAGAAGTCCCGTTTGCAGTTTGCCACAAGCCATGTGGGGGACACAGCAAACATGTGGAAGAAGGTGCTCTGGTCAGATGAGACCAAAATGGAACTTGTTGGCCAAAATGCAAAACGCTATGTGTGGCAGAAAACTAACACTGCACATCACTCTGAACACACCATCCCCACTGTCAAATATGGTGGTGGCAGCATCATGCTCTGGGGGTGCTTCTCTTCAGCAGGGACAGGGAAGCTGGTCAGAGTTGATGGGAAGATGGATGGAGCCAAATACAGGGCAATCTTGGAAGAAAACCTCTTGGAGTCTGCAAAAGACTTGAGACTGGGGCGGAGGTTCACCTTCCAGCAGGACAACGACCCTAAACATAAAGCCAGGGCAACAATGGAATGGTTTAAAACAAAACATATCCATGTGTTAGAATGGCCCAGTCAAAGTCCAGATCTAAATCCAATCGAGAATCTGTGGCAAGATCTGAAAACTGCTGTTCACAAACGCTGTCCATCAAATCTGACTGAGCTGGAGCTGTTTAGCAAAGAAGAATGGGCAAGGATTTCAGTCTCTAGATGTGCAAAGCTGGTAGAGACATACCCTAAAAGACTGGCAGCTGTAACTGCAGCAAAAGGTGGTTCTACAAAGTATTGACTCAGGGGGCTGAATAATTACGCACACCCCACTTTGCAGTTATTTATTTGTAAAAAATGTTTGGAATCATGTATGATTTTCGTTCCACTTCTCACGTGTACACCACTTTGTATTGGTCTTTCACGTGGAATTCCAATAAAATTGATTCATGTTTGTGGCTGTAATGTGACAAAATGTGGAAAAGTTCAAGGGGGCCGAATACTTTTGCAAGCCACTGTAAGTAGTTTGGGTGTGTATTAGACTGAACTGGGATCAGGTGAGTGTTTTGGACACTGTGACATTCACAGATATAAGCTCCAGGTGTCACTGATGTACTGATACAAACTGGCGCTACACATCCACATCATCACGTGCGTTGGATATGAGACGCTGAGCTTTTGACGCACAAATGTTTCAAAACGACACCTTGAAGCTTGTTTAACAAGTGCGCGTGAGATGATGAAGGGGAGGCAAAGCCAAATGTCACTGAGATCTGTCGTTTGTTACTTTCACCAACACTGTCAATTACTTCACCCCATGTTAGCCTTGTTAATGATGACCCCGTAGACACTTCATCAATGATACAGACGCTGACATGAAGATCTGCTAATGCACTGGAAACAAAGAGCAGGCAGCTATCCATATTTATAGTAATTTCCAAAAAAATCTGTCTTTGCCAGAAACATTTATTCTTGTTTACCGTAAGAGCAGCCCATACTAATCAAGTATCTCGAAGCATCCACAAATAAGACTTGATACATGTATACCACCTAAGGTTCAAAGTACAAGACCTGCAGTTTACCTATTGTAACATAATATACTGTAGCTACTACAACTAATGAAACCCCTACGTTAGCTAGATCTACGGTTTCATCATACACATGAAACAATACACATATTTTCATTAGATACATCTTGATCACACTGCTGCCTCACAGTAAGGAGACCCGGGTTCACTTCCCAAGTCCTCCCTGCGTGGAGTTTGCATGTTCTCCCCGTGTCTGTGTGGGTTTCCTTCGGGTGCTCCGGTTTCTTCCCACAGTCCAAAGACATGCAGGTTAGGTGCTTTGGTGATCCTAACTTGTCCCTAGTGTGTGTGTGTGTGTGTGTGTGTGTGTTCTGCGGTGGACTGCGACACTGCAGGGGATTTGTTCCTGCCTTGCATTCTGTGCTGGCTGGGATTGGCTTCAGCAGACCCCCATGACCCTGTGTTAGGATATAGCGGGTTGGATAATGACTGACTGACTGACATCTTGAACATTAATGCAGTAATTATAGCAGTGATAATGAACCTGAGGAAGAAAAGGAATATTTATGAGAAGAGACCGAAACAGTGATATCGTAGCAGACAGTATACAATCAACATATAGGACAGTAAATAGAACATATAGAATATCAAACAAAAAAGTGCATAACATTTAACACTATATAACATAATATGACTCTATACTACAGTATATATATATATATATATATACAATACAATACAATACAATACAGTTTATTTTTGTATAGCCCAAAATCACACAGGAAGTGCCACAATGGGCTTTAACAGGCCCTGCCTCTTGACAGCCCCCCAGCCTTGACTCTCTGAGAAGACAAGGAAAAACTCCCAAAAAAAACCTTGTAGGGAAAAATGGAAGAAACCTTGGGAAAGGCAGTTCAGAGAGAGACCCCTTTCCAGGTAGGTTGGGCGTGCAGTGGGTGTCAAAAGAAGGGGGTCAATACACTACAATACACAGAACAGAACAAATCCTTAATACAGCATAATAATAAAAATTTTAGAAATACAGAGCAGAATTTAACAGTAGATGATATCACATAATAAGATTTTGATATTTTTAGAGTGCTGGAGACCTCATCCGTCAAGCTGCCTCCCCATTTGGCCATTCCATGGCTGAAACGTTGCTCGGCCAGCCAATCCGATGAAAGGGCCCCTCTTTCCCATGATTCCTGTGATCCTCCACCAGGGATGACTTTACCATAGGCAGGCAAACAACTTGGCAGGTGGGCCGTGGCACC